>SNQJ01S0186431.1:6104-18599 GCA_010110895.2 Picea sitchensis
ACATTTATTATTAATCACATTAAGGTGGGGCTGACATGTACCCTTTACATAACAATTAGGGTTACAGGCAGGTCTGACTCTTGAAAAACATATAGCAAAGGATATGATACACCCACTAGTGCTCATCCACTAGGGTCACATCCATAGGGATGTCATAGCTTTGGCTCACTGCATTACACAGAAGAACTGAATCTACACACATTCACTTGTGCTCATCCACAGGCACGTCCACTCTATAGATCTTCTTTCACACTGCCTCACACAGGAGAATCATCTGGATTTTTCTCATCAACTATGTTTCTCAGAGGAGGCTAACACATCATCTTCATTTCTATTCACATGATGATGCACCCAGCACTTTGGGATTTAACACGTTCACCTTGTGCTCAGCCACAGGCATGTCCAACTCATCAGATCGCCTTTCCCACTAGATAATCATTTGGAGTTCTTCTCACTCTCTGAATGGAGGAGGTCATCTCTACGTTCCTAGCTCTGTCTCAGGCAGGAACCATGTACCCTTTTTAGGGGCTTTGTCTCAGGTTTGTAAGCTGAGAGAAAGGCTTCACATAGCTGCAATGATCCACACCTCGCAGGGTTTTATGCTGGAGAATGTCTCACATAGTTGCATTCATCAACACCAAATCCCCCAATTATGATCAGTGGAAGATCCTTGATTCTACGGTTTGAAGAATTTGTAGCCCAAGTCTTCCAAGCCTCTTCAACGGTTTGTCCCTTCCAGCTGCATTATTAGCCCAGGAATTTAGAGCTTTCTTTATACATTTGTTTTACAAAGGGATAGTGGATGAAATGATGTGACATTGTTTCCTCATCGACCTTGCATAAAGTACACCATCTTGGGCCCTCCAAATTTTTGTATTTCATCCTATCCCAGGTTGGTATTTTGTTTTCGATTAGACACCACATAAAAATGTGGGCTTTTATGGGGCATTTAACCTTCCACAAACCCTTCCACCACCATGAAGGCTCCCTTTATTGAAACTCTATGCTTAATTGAGAGTGTCCTAATTTTGGAGTGTAGATAGCATGAGGATCATGTTTCCATACAAGTTCATCCTCCCTTTCCATTATACAGATGTGAATTGCTTTAAGGCCTCTTGTGTAGTTTGTCCATTGAGAAGAGATAGCATCTCTCAGCCCTAGTTGATCTGAATCCTTCCATTCTTGACTCCATATTGAAGTGTGTCATGGGTTAGCTGTCTGATTTAAATGATAGAAACCTTCTATGTGTACCTAACTGATTAGAGCAATGGGAAGAATATGATTTGTCTTGTTTCCTGACCAGGGATCTAATCTGATTCTGACCTTTAATACATTCCCTACTCTCCATGCCAAATCCTCCCCAACAACAGGAAAGGATTTGATAATTGCTTTCCAGATTATAGAGCAGTTTTATCTCTCCTTTGATGGGCTTCTAATTCATTCCTCCATAAAATATGGATGAATTTATTTGTGAGTAACCACCTTTGTCCATAAGATTTCATAGGTAATCAGTCTCCAGTTGGCTTTGGTCACCAGGGCATTTGATCAAAACAAGATGTTTTTCAATCCCAAACCACCCAACATTTTAAGTGCAGCCAGAGATTTCCATTTTACCCAAGGAATGACAAATTTTTCCTTTGATCCAACCCATAAAAAATTGAAACATGTCGCCTTACTTTGTCCAGGATGCCTTTATGGATCCACATAAGAGACATCCAATAAAATGGGATTGCTTCCATTATTGATTTGACCAAAACCAACCTGTCCACTCTAGAGAGCCATCTTAAACTCCAATATTTCAATCTCTTTTCTAGTTTGGCTATAAGTCAATGCCAATCTTCTTTCCTATAGCATTTTGGATTCAACTGAAATCCCGTGTATTTTAGGCCCGCCTCAAAATCCTTTTGTTCATAGGGAAAGTATGTTTGATAACATAAAAAAAATATTCTTCCATATTGTGGATTGAGAGTGTGGATTTTCGTTTATTTATTTTCATACCCGTCACTCGAACAAAGAGATCTGGAATGGAGTGCAAATTTTCTACATCCCCTAGAATTCCATTACAGAATATAAAGACATCATCCACAAAAAGTAGATGGGTGGGATTTAAATTAGGGGAAATTTAAATGCCTTGAAACTTGCCTATGGATTTTGCATCTCCAATGGCCCCGCTTAGCTCTTCCGCGGCCAAAAGGAAAAGGAGGGGTGACAAGGGACATCCATTTATTAGACCTCTCTTGGAATGAAAGAAATGGGAGACATTCTCGTTGATAAGGACAACAAAAGAAACAATCGATATACAACTCATAACCCGGTTTATGAAAGGAACTCTCAAACCTAAATGAGTAAGGAGGAGCCTAATATAGAGCCAACTTACTTGGTCATAGGTCTTTAATAAGTCGATCTTTATCATTGCTCCTTTTACTTTTCTGGTTTTTAAAATTTCCATAGCTTCATGTGCCACCCCAATGGATTCATGTATTTGTCTTCCTTCCAAGAATCCAAATTGTTCTCAGGAAACTGTGTCTCATAGAATAGATTTTATTCTTCTGGCAAATAAATTTAACACCACTTTATAAATGCAGTTACAAAGAGAGATTGGTTTGAAATCCTCCAAATAATGGGGGGCATCAATCTTAGGGATAAGGGAAATAAAAGTGCCATTTAGTGGCGCATGCATATGACCATTTATGTGGGATTCCTCCACTACTTTCAAAATGTCTAAGTCAATAATCTCACAACGCCATAGGAAAAAATCAATAGTCCATCCGTCCGGGCCAAGGATTTTATCCTTCTAAAAACTGTGAAGGACCTCTTTGAGTTCTTAAGTGACCTCAGCTATGATTGCTCTATTATCCTCTTCATTTTCAAATTTTGAAAAGCAGGCGGTCGTCTGCACAATATCAACAATGGTGGTTCACTCATCCATCTTAAAAAGGTTCTGAAAGGGCCTTTTTCCCAACTGAGCCATTCCATCAAAAGAGGGGATGGTTCTTCCCGAGGGGTCATTTAGAATCCAAATAATATTCGACATCTTCCTTCCTTTTGCATATTCCTGGAAATATTTTTTTTTTTTATCCCAACTCTATAACTAGAGGACCCATCGTTTCAAACGACAAACTTTTTATTTTTCTTCTAGTAGATACCTTTGTTTCTTTTCTAGGTTTATCAAGGCCTCCTTTGATTCAGGAGTGGCATAACTCCAAACCTTTTAATCATAGGCAGTATGGAGAATTGATTCAATATCAATTAGTTCTTGTTCCTCCCTCTGCCTCTTTTGATAAGCCCATTCCATCGTTTCCTTCTTTACTCTCTTTAGATTTGTGGCAAATTGCACTCTAGTTGGGACTCCTGGATTTTCTTCAAAAGGGATCCAAAGTTCTTTGACCAAGGATAGAAATCCCTCCTCATTTAGCCAAGCCGAATTAAACGTAAAAGGGTTGGTTAGTTTTTTAATCCCTCCTGTGACTTCCAAGAAGATCAGAAAATCGTCAGATTCACCTCCACATCCTACCCATTGTCTTATCTGTAGTGGGGTCTCCAACAGCTTCTCTGAAACCAAAAAATGGTTGATTCTCTTTGCTATTTGGTCCTCCCCGACTCTTTTATTTCTCCAGGTGGGACTATGTTTTGTCATTGCAACATCAATTAAGACATTTTCTCCCATGATGTGGCTGAAGAAATCCGATAGAGGATCAGGTCTTGCCCTAGGACCCCAAAATTCTGTAACACCCATAGAGAAATTTAGATCATTGTGTAAGATGAGGCCATCACTATTCATAAAGGTATTATTGAGAAAGGATTCCCATAATGGAACACATTCATGGTAAGGCCCATAAACATTTAGGACCAGTAACATCGATCCCAAGTCTTTCAAACAAATTTTCACTCCTAGACCTAATTCAAAACCCCAAGAGTTTTGAAGTTTGATGGTTCTAGTATTCCAACCAATAGTCAATCCCCTCGATCAGCCTCTAGAATTTGCACCTATAAACTTCCATTGTTTAAAAAGGGACTCCAAATAGGGGATGGTCGTTGTTTCTTCCCCCATGGTTTTCTAAAGAAGAATGATGTTTGGCTGGTTAGTCTCCACCAACCTTTGGAGAGCCAAATTTTTTAGGGGCTCGCCACACCCTTGCAGTTCAAGGAGAGAAGTTTTGATAAGGAACCCCTTTTGGGGCATGCAAAGCTCTAAGTGCCCCAAAAATGCATAATTTTTTTCTTGTTGCCATATCCACTAGTGTTATGTTCTGAGCCTTTGAAATATGGGATTTTCTTCCCCAACCATTTCCTCTTGAAGTGGGCATTGGGTTTTTCCCCAGTCCCACCATTTTTCTGCATAATCCTCCTAAAACAGGGATGGAATTATTCCTTAGTTGGTATGCCACTGCTTCTTCCTCCGATTTCTTGGAAGACTCGAGGTCACCGATTCCATATTTTGTGGGGGGGAAAGCATTTTCAAGGGCCAGGGAGCAAAGGGAAATAGATGGTCCAGGTGGAGTGAAGGATGTTGAACCAAAAATCCTGAAGGAAAAAGGAACATTTTTAAGGGACCCCGACCAATCCCTACCCAATAGAGACAAAAAGTGTAAAATAAAATTTAAAGGAGGAGGAGGAGGTGGAAAACCCAAATCAGAAGTGATCCCTTGCCACATGGTTTGTGTCGTTGAAGTAGGTTGAGTTGATTGGTCGCAATCAGGGCTCGAGTCTGGACCACATAATGGAAAGAATGATTTCCCTGATATTTACTATCTGCACTATCCTCCAAATCTAAGAAAGACCCTTTTGTATCCCTCGCTCTGCCTTGCTTTCCTAAGGGGGATATAGATTCCACCTCTACTTGAGACACTAAACTATTCTTTTGAGTTGGCGAATGGGGTGTTAGACATTAAAATTCCTCACTTCGATAGTGTCATAAGTGTCGCCCTTTCATTGTCGCAAGTGTCATAAGTGTCGCAAGTATCACACTTTTATTGTCCCAATTGTCGTAAGTGTTGCATTCACTTTTCCTAAGTGTTGCATCTCGAACAACACCATAAAACACTTGCTACAACCCCTAAAACATATTATAAGAAGAATCCCCATCATCTCATAGTCGGAACAAGTTTTTTACCTAATGAATTACTCATCTTTTTAACATTTTGGAAGATAGGCGCTCCCCTGCTCATATATAGGGAGCGCTACCGCTCCTTGTCCATCTTAAGGGGGCGCTACAACACTTTTTTTTCCACTTTAAGGGAGTGTTGTGTTGGTTGAGGGAATATTGGAGGAAATTCCACTTTCCTCTAAAGAAAGATATGGATGGGTTGGGTTAGTTTGGCTCGAATATGACTCCATGGATGCATCTAAGGAAGATATCACAAATAATGGATCCATATCCTAAACCAATTCCAAAAATACTCAAGGTGATTGAGCCTCTCAAAGCCTACAAATGGAGGCATTCCCATGGTCAAAAGGAGGAGAAATCAAAAAAGAATTGTTATTTTGATTATGGATCTTTTGAGCAAGGGTTGGATGAGGAGGACTTGGAGAGGTTGCAGCAACACCATCTGAAGATTGTAATTTTTCCCTTATAAGTTCTCATTAATATACTTGGCCTATTTCCTTCAAGTGTGTGTTTACATGTGCTTGTCTATGGTCGTTTTAATCCGCATAGATAAATTGATTTTGTCCAATCCATTAGAGTAGGAGATAGTTGTTTGTTTCTTGTTGTTCATTGCAACTATTGATTTGCGTTGGGAGTCGAATTGAGCTCACGGATTGGAGTAGCTTTGACAAACATCATAAATGAGGTACATCATAATTCCCCTCCTCTCTTTTTCGATGGACAAAATGAATTCATAGGAATGGTAGTGTCCAGACGTAATTTTTTGTCTTGGTATAGGGGTATGTGATCCAAGGGAAAGTTCACTTGTCTGCAGGGGAATATTTTCATAACATAAATTGGCGACTCCACTGGGGAGGAACTTTCAGTTGTTCTTCCCTTGGTTCATCTGAGACTTTCTCCTATCCTTAGATCTCACTTGTTGATTTGGTCTAAAGATTTCATCTTCCTTGACTTTGTTAGTTGTCTTACAGAGCCCTTTACTAAAATTTCTTGAGTTATTGAGATTTTTTAGTCTTTTTCAAACTTTTTCAGAACTACCCCTCCCCTATATTTCAAACTAGGGCGTTACTTATGATCAGCACTCCCCTAGAACCTTCTAGGGAGCACTATAGTGCTCTGGTGTCTTGGTTACCAGAGCGTTGATTTCCTTTTTCTAGAGAAATTTTCAAGTATGTTGCTTGTTGGGTCTAGTCTTTAGATCTTCTTCTTTAGATACAAGTTTTTTATATTTGATCTTGGCTCTTGTTTGATTATAAACTTGTTGTATTTCATTATTTTTAGTCTTTATTGAGTTTTTGTTTTCTTTCTTGATTGCAAAACCGACCCTTCTCTCTCAGATTTGATTCTCTTTTTGCAACTCTTCTCGATTATCTGATTGATTAGAGGAAATCACAGGAAATATTTTTGAACATAGGTCTATTTATTTCTTTGTCTTTGATCTCTTACTCCATGCTTGAAGACTATAAAGTATGGCTTTTTGATTTCTTAGTGTTTTTGGATCTTTTGTTGAGCAGTTTGATATTTGTTTTTCATTTGATCTCTTGCTTATTTTTGCAAGTATCTTTGTTTGTATGCTCTTTTGCTTCATCCTCTTTTTTATCCTCATAGAGAACTATTTCATTATTAGTGAAAGAATGAAGCATTAGACGAACATCATTGTTTGCATCTAAAATCGAACAAAGAAGGATTTATATGCATTGGTTTTGGATATTGAAAGGTTTTTCTTTTCGATAGTTTGAAAAATGTGTGGATTCTTGTTTGGAAACAAAAATCATAAAGTCTTTGCATTTCTTTCAAGTGTTTGTTAGTGAAGAAAAGAAAGAAGCTCTTCTCCTTCCCATAGCTAGAATTTCATCGAAAAGAAATTTGCATGTCATTTTTTTTATCTTCTTGTGGACTCAAGTCAATATCATTAGTTTCACTATCATTTACCCCTGAGTAACAAACAACCATGAAAATAAGCTCTAATTAAAATTGAACTAGAAACCTTTCTTTTTAGATATTTACACCAACAATAGACTAGGAATAGATCTTTGGAATAGGCTATGAGGATAACTCTCCAAATCATTCAAGCCAAACAGACAATCTTGTTATAGGGAGAGAAAATCCAACTTTTGTGTAAGCATAACTGGGATCCCCCTCTCACACAGGGGTTAAACAGAAGGTTGCGTGCGAGAGAGAAACGAAAATTATCCCTCTGAGGCTTAACCAATCGTAGTAGAACGATTGTATATTGGGGGTTCTTCCTGAGAATCAACTATTTTCATTTGGTCTTGGTGCTTCGTGAATTCTAAATCTGTTTGGGGTCCTCAAGAGTTTTCCGATCCACTTGTCCTCGGTTCTATTGAATAATTTCGGACTTGATATCCTTCCCATACGTTTAGACCTTAATGTTGACTGTACCCACCCAGAGGCTGACTATGATTTGGTAACCTTAGTGGCCATAATATTTAGGGTCTTTACACGAGGTGTTGAAAAATGGACGTCTTTGTTGTACCTGGATCAGACGTTGGTCAAACTCACTCAGGCTCCTTGGAGGGTAACCCGCAGGTAAAACTGTGAGGGAACTTGCACCAAGGCGTAAGTCTGTTAAGCAGGCCTCCAATATAATTGATCCACCTGCTCAATCCTATCCCCTTCTCACTTTGTCCTTGCGATGTTGGATTTCATCACCAACTAGTAGGTTCATTGAGAGAAGTTATTGTTTTTCTTGTTGGTTTTATACATTCATAATGAATGTTGTTTGTTTACCCTAGTTGTTCGTAAGATTGGTATTGTGGCTGACAAAGGTCTTCCCTAATCACGAGGATGCAAGGGTTGCCCTTGGAAGGCTATGAACCCATACCTCCTAACTCATCTAAAGACATTTACCATGAAGAGGTTGAAAACTATTCAAACACTGGGAGTGTTGCTACTCCTTTGATTAAAAATCCTAAGGTAGCTATAGTAGTGATTCAAAAACATCCTACCCCTCCTACAAACCTAGCTTTGACCAACCATCTTGATCCACTTCTTCTTCGAGTAGACTCCTCGAGAAATATCATAGTTGAAGATTATCCTAGACTATCGTCAAGGCCATACGAAGAACATGACATGGAACCAGAACAACCAAATCCAAATGAAGAATATACTACCCCTTTCCACTCTACTAAAATGGTAGATCCACATCAAACTCATGTTTGTCCTATATGAAGAACTCCATCGGGTTGTGATCTTTATGAAAAAATTAATTTAAACCGACCACTCTTTAACCCTCCACATACATTTGTCACCATCGGTGCTGATGCAGGACCATCAAGTCAGTACTATGACTATCCTATCAGAAAAACACTCAATATTGCTACAACTTCATAATAAATAACGAGTGAAATAGGATTTGTATTACCTAGTCATTTGCAAAGTACTATGATGGTTACACCCAGAATCCCTCTTCAAGAAATAACTTCATACACACCACAAAATCTTGTTGGGACACCTTCACATCATAGAATGAAAAACCCTATCATACCACAAAACTCGACTGTAGGACAAGTCCCTACTAGGCGTAAATTTTTCGTTAGCGAACAAATCCCTCTCGGGGGCCAACCCTGGGTTAGTGGACAAATCTTGACTGGGGAACCCTCGTTCAGTGGACAAATCCTGACTGGGGGGAAACCCTCATTCAGTGAACAAATATTGATTGGGGGGCGACCCCCATTCAGTGGGAAAATCCCAGTTGTTATCCAACCTATGGCAGTGGGACAATTTCAAACTTCTATTGTTAGAAACCCGCAACAATCCTGGGGACCACCCCATGGAGGACCTCTTAATCAACCATATCAGGGTGGATCTTCAACTCCCAACCCGTAGGGAGTATATCTAAATCCCAATCCTTCTTGACTGTATTCTGGAAAAACCTTCCCAGGTGTCCCGAATCCCACTTGGGGTCCTCAAGGACAAACATCTTTTCCTCTACAAGGTCAAATCAGTTACCCTCCTCAGAATCAACCTGGTTACCCTCCTCGGGGTCAACCTAGTTACCCTCCTCAGGGACAACCTGGTTAACCGCCTCAGGAAAAATTGGTAATCTTCCCTAAGGTCAAACTGGTTATCCCCCTTTGGGTTACACTGGTTATCCTCCACAAGGCCAAATGGGTTTTCCCTCACCTTTTATGCAAATTCCTCAACAAATGAATCCCAAATTTGCTGGCCAAAATCCACAAAAACAACATACGGGAGGACCTTCTAGATACAACTTTCCACCATAACCAGTTTACGGTCCTACTAGTGTCCCTATGCCTCACCGGTATCATCCACAAAGTAATTGACGATTACATTTTTTGGTTACTTTAGATCTATCGGATCTATCGAGATTGAAGAATGATCCCATATTGCACTCCCCTTTTTGGCCAGACATTCTAGCCAAATTACCATCTGATCATCCAAAATTTGACGGTAAACCTGGAGAAGACCCAAATAACCACATCATGACATTTCATTTGTGGTGTTCATCAAACTCATTGATGGATGACTCTATCTGTTTTTGTCTTTTCCAGCGTACTCTTACGAGTTCAAAGGCAAAATGGTACATTGAGTTACAACATGGATATTTCCAAGATTTCAATTCGCTTGCCATGGCTTTTCTCACCCATTTATAATTTCCAATCTGATACGAAACCAACACAGAACTCTTGACCTCCCTTTGTTAGACTAACTCTGTACATATTTTTTATCATATTCATGAATGGAGACGAAGACGATGGTTGATCAAAGCCACCATTACTGACCAGTTGTTGGTTGAATGGTTCATAAAATCCTTGTTTCCTCCTATTGCTCGTGATGTACCAATGGGTGGTGTAGTTACAGAAGATGAAGCCATTTCTCATGCCCAGTATTTGGATCTAGTTTATTCCCAATCTAGTACTTTGTATGAATTGATCCCCAACGCTCCGCGTACATCAATTGATCCATAGAAACCATCCTCCATCGCTCATTCGTATGGTTTTATTGGTTCCATCAAAACCCAACCTGTCTCACAATCGACTAGAACAACCAATCATTCAATAACTGCCTCGACTATAGTGCAGAATCCTCTCTCCTCAAATTCCACCCTTACTAAAGTTTATGAAGTAAATGCAGTTCAATCTACTTCACCACCACAATATCCTACCATGTTAAAAGAATTTGATGGAAGAGGTTTTCGACGTCATGGATTGTTACAATCATTAGTTGTTCAACTGGGGGGGAAACTATTTATGTCGATGTGGAAGTAGACGATGCTCCTCTAGATTATAATTTATTGCTTGGAAGAAATCAGTTTCATTTTATGATTGTTGTGGCCTCCTCGGTTTTTCGATGTGTTTAGTTTCATCATCAAGGGAAAATAGTGACCATCGATCAGTTAAATTAATGCACCCCTGATGCTCGCACTCAAACAACCAACCATATTCCATTTTTGGGGGATTCAAAGATTACTTATGAAAGTGTAGGGGTAGGTTTACTGAAATATTCTTCGCTCATGGGAAATTTCCCCACACATGTTCCTCCAACTACGCAACATATCGCAATGGTCAATATGATTTCAACTATGGTACATCAATCTCTTGAATCATCTGATCCATGGATTGTACCTAGTCCTTTAGAATTTGAAACACTAGGTGACACTATGCCACTTAGTTATGTCGAATCTTAATACGAAGCCATTCAATTTGCCTCTCCTTCACCTGACGACCAACATCTGTTGGCGTCTAATTCCTATTCGTCACCATCCTAGTTAGATTCCTTATCTTCCACTTTTGATTACATCCTACAAATTTTTCCATCCAATGAATCCATTATGGAAATGTTTAATATTGAGGAGGCACCATGGGATGACAACCACCATCACTCATCATTTCTCCCTAGTTTGGATGAAACTGAGAAATATATCTCATCTATCTTTCTAACCAATTTTGTCAATGATCCCCAATCTCTGATACTCACTCAGGATACAATCTTCAAGGAAAATTTGGGAAACATATCTCAAACCATCAGTGTTGACATATGCACAAAAGAAGGTGTTGTGGAAAACATACAACTAGGTGCGAACTATTCAGCCGAAGAGATTGAAACTTACACCGCCTTGTTTAAATAATTCGGCGACATTTTCACTTGGAGCTATGAAGAAATGTCAAGGATCAACCCTTCAATAGTTGTGCATGAAATAAATAAAAAAATACCCTGGCGTTAAACCTGTAAGACAGAACCATTGCCATGTTCATCCCAAGAAAATTGTGGAAATCAAGGCAGAAGTAGAAAAGTTACTAAAATCTAGTTTTATTTATCCCGTACCTTTGACCGAATGGGTTTCCAACATCATTTCGGCCAACAAGAAACAAGGGACAATTCGCGTTTGTGTTGACTATAGGGATCTCAATAAGGCTTGTCCAAAAGAAAATTACCCTACACCCTTCATTGACAAAATTATCGATAATTGCGCCAGAACCGTCATTTTCTCTTTTATGGATGGCTTCTTTGGATATAACCAGATCGATATTTTACCTGCTAATCAACAAAAAATAACCTTCATCTACCCATGGGGGACTTTCGCAAATCAGAAATTACCTTTTGGCCTTAAAAATGTTGGAGCCACTTTTCAGCGAGCAATGTCGTATGCTTTCCACGATATCAAACATATTGTTCAACCCTATCTCGATGACTTTCCAACTCATTCATCTCATCAACAAGATCATATAGTTCATCTAAGAGTGATCTTTCTTAGATGTAGGAATTACAACATACGTTTGAACCCCCATAAATGCAGTTTTGTTGTTGAATCAGGGAGACTCCTCGGCTTCGTAGTAACCAAAGATGGGATTAGGGTGGATCCCTTAAAAATCAAAGTTATTCTCACTTTACCTCCTCCCAACAATCTTACTCAACTTCAAAGTTTGCAAGGGAAGGAAAACTTTCTACACCATTCTATCTGCAATTATGCCAAAATTACCAAAGGATTCATGAGATTACTACAAAAAGATACCACTTTTATCTGGGATGCAATTGCTCAATGATCATTTGATGATCTCAAACATGCTTTAATGAATACATCATTGTTACATCCCCCCAACTATGCGAGAGATTACATCCTTTATTTGGCTGTCTCTACTTCCACTATTTCCATGGTGTTAGTACAAGAGGATGATGAAGGCACAGAACATGTGATCTACTATTTAAGTAAGAGCTTTTCAGGCCCTGAACTTCGTTATTCACATGTTGAAAAGTTGTCTTTGGCGGCAGTCATTGTTGTCCAAATGTTTCGACACTATATTTTGCTTCACACTACCACGGTCATTGTTGACTCGAAACCCATGTACCACATCTTGACTCGTCAAGTACTTGGGGGAAAATATTCCAAATGGATCATCATTCTC
>SNQJ01S0186432.1:0-18529 GCA_010110895.2 Picea sitchensis
GGTTCCTTGGTTTTGATTAGGGTTAGGATGGTTTCCCCCAGTATCAAGGGTTGGGTTATAATTTCCCTGGGGTCCCTGGTTTTGGTTTTTTTGCTTCCCTTTCCTCTTATTTTTCCTCTGGTTTTGGTTAGGAGGAAGGGGAGCATTCTACTACGCATACAATTGTCCTTATGGAGGAGGTGCAGGTGGACTAGCATGAGTAGGGGGAACACCTTTGGGTGGGGTAGATGTGGTTGGTGGTGGACTAGGAAAATGGTAATGAGGATTGGTGGTAACCCCACAAGAGGTATTTCCACATGAGGGACCCTGACCATGGTAATGCGGTTGAGCAGGAAGTGTGAGGTAGGAGTACTCATGCTCACCTGAGATGAGGCACGTGAGTGGTCCTAATGTGGGGTTGGGTATCCATAAGGATTGGGGGACCCACCATAAGGAGAGGCATATCCAGTAAGTCTAGGTGGTGGTGGTGGACATGTGGGAGAGACTGAGCCAATGATACCACTGACTACATGAGAGGTGCATGGAGTGGTTGAGTCGCCTAATCGAGAATGAGGGGAAATACGTAAGATGGTGTACAGATACCCAAACTAGGCATAGATCAAGTTGTAATACTAGGCCTTATGTGTGTGGCATCTTTCTCATTCTGAGGCAATTCCATGGTGACATCCTTATATATGGGAGGAAGGAGGGACTTCAAGAAGAAATCCTTGAGGAAAATGTCATTGAGCTTGGATTTTCACAAGCCACGTTGTTTGTGCCACTCATGGATGTGGTCCACAATGTGGGTAGACATGATTTGGTGACATGTGGTAAGGATCTCGATCCCCTGGTCATGGTGGATAGGAAATTGGAAGAAGGTGAGGAACACCTTCACGATGGACTTGAAAGTATGGTGAGAGTTCCATGGTTGGTATATGTACCACTTTGCGATGATTCCCATCAAGGTTGTTTGGAAAATATGGAGTCTGACAAAGTCCTTCGTGATGAAGTTTGATGAATACCATAAGTGTAAGGACATCACGTGGTTGGAAGTGTATTCTCCTAACTTTCCATCAAACATGGGGATGCCAAAGGGTAACTTGGTGGGAATGGGGGGGTAGTTAGGATCACGATGAATAGGATCACTGATCAACTGGTTAAGGTCAAAGATATTCAAATTGACCATAAAAGGAAAGGATGTTTGGGTAGTTCTAGCCATGGGGGAACTAGGAGGATATGGTCTTGGTGAAGGATGTGTAGGGTGAGAACTAGATGTACTAGTACCTCACAACGGGGATGGGGGTTCCAACTATGAGGAGCTAGAACTGGAAGAGTGACTAAGGCAGAGGGCCTTGCCATGTTGGGTGGAGAAGAGGGAATGTCTAATGGGAAACTTTAGGAAAAGTCCTTTCATCCTATGGGACTGCCTCTTTGATGGAGCACTTGTGTCCAAGGTGAGGTTGAGTTTCACATTTGTTTAAGTGGTTTTGTTTTCATATTGCTTTGGTGTGATGATTAATTTTTTTAATTTATTTTAAATGCTTGAAAGTAAATTGTTGATGATAGAAAGAACTTGTTGAAAATAAATAACTTTGAAAAGAAAGTGTGTAAAATAAATCTCTATGAATGCAAGCAACCTAAACCAAAGTACTAAGGGATGAATTTTCCTCTTGAAAAATAGAAAATTTGTTGCATGCACAATAAGAAATATAAAAATGCAGATTTTCCTTTCCAAGAATGCAGTTGGATTGCAATGGTAAATCCCTATCAGTAAGTAAAAAGGAGAGGACTAAATGGTATTTATCTTCACTAAGGATTTTGGTATGTAATTACAAGCTACTCAAGGTTCTACAACAACAATCTAACAGTGGCCAACAACTATAGAAATTAGAATATAACTAAGAGCAATTACACCAAACCTAAGGTCCTACCCTATATGATTTTTTTTTTCTTTTGGATTCAATTTAAATGGTATGCAAATAAAGAAAAGGGGAAGGACAAAAATCAAGTGGTAGAGATATATCCTACTTGTAGTAGCAAAAAGGGATCCAAACCCTCAAGAAACCCCTTGAGGAAAAGGGATAAAAAACCCTTGGGGTTTGCTCCTCAATTCCTAGGGTTTAGTTAGAGTCTTTAAACCAGATAGTAAAACATCAAACTAAGGGTACATGTGGTCCCTAAAAAACATATACAACAAGAAAAAAAAAACACAAAAAGTGAAAGAAAATTAAAAAATTGATCAGTACAAGAAAAACCTAGAAATGTGTGTTGAGCAATGGTGGAAAAAGGCCTAATTCCTACGTTTACCAATGGAATAAATTTCCCCATAATATGTGTTGAAAAGTGGTAGAAAAATTCCCAAAATTTGCATTAACCAATGGCACAAAACAGTGCAAAACCTACATTGACAAGTGGCAGAAAACTGTCAAATTTCTACGTTGACCAATGGCAAAAAAGGGCCAAAAAGTGCATTGGGAAAAAAATTCCGGAGAAGATTTGTGGCTTTGTATCCGAGGGATTTCTGAGTGGATTTTCAGAACCTATAAACTGTGAAGTAGAACAGAAAACTACGGCAAGGTAAAAACCCACAAAAGACTCAATAAAACCCTATAAATATGTGAGAAAAAATGTGTACCACACACCCACAACCAAGGATCATGAGTAAAACTCAAATCCCCAGTGGAGTTATCATTATATTGGTGCAAATATACAACAAGGGTGAGTAGATGTCCAAACCTTGTGGTTGTTTCAAATCTACAAAAAAAAAGTGGGTGAGAACACAAGAAACCCTAGATCTGTTGTGATTAACAATCTTTAGATCTATGCTATTCAGAAATATAAAAAGGAATGCAATAGAAAATATACCTAAATAAAAAAAAGATGTAAAGAATAAATATGATCTATAATATCCAATAACCAGAGTATAAATAAGATATACATGTGAAGAGACCGATGAAGACAAATATCTCCTGGTGACCCCTCTGTGGGGGGGTTCTTCTTTATTTCCCAGATGTGTGGTAGCACTAGCTAGACTTCACTTCTTGGTTGAAAGTAGTTATGGTGAGATGGAGCTCAAAAATAAATGGAAATTTTGGCAGCATCTTTGTACTCTTATGAAAATTCATATGGAAATCATTTGACTCTCTTTATTTTATAGGGAAAATAGTGGTTATCCTTGATATGGTCAAAATAATAAAATATTATATTTAACCAAATCAATTGTTATCCACTAATTTATTTTATCTTTAATTTAAATAAAATAAAGAGAGCAAAATGTATAAAAGGGGATTATGGATTTAATTAAGTGAAATAACTTTAGGAAAAGGGGTTTCCCTAAGTTATGCAAGGGGAAAGTGGTGTGAAAGTGTGTATGACAAGGGATACATGGACTATGATGGTGCATATCAATACGGCTTAGCCTTTTAGACTAGGTGTGAAAATAAATGCTGATAACACTTTGCCCCTATACAAATATGATACAAAAATGTGGGTATTTTCCATGCATATCACACAACGCCTGTGGTGCCTCCAACTCAAGAAATCCACCAACAACAGGACTTGCTAGTGGTCCCCCTGCATGTGCTCCTCCTATGGTTAGTGGTACTCCACTAGTAGGAGGATGCAACTTCCATATGAAGGTCGCACCAGCAATAGTGGCTCATCTCATGATCAACCTCCACTCTTAGCTCAAACCCATGCATTTCTCTAGAACCTGTTGATCCTGGACGTTGATCCAACATGCCTCTAGCACACCCTATAGCACACAATCCAAATGTGCACGCAGATAATCATTTTGTGTATGAAAAATGGACCCCTCTCAGTATCCCTTACTCTTGGCGAGACATGTGAAGGCCAATCCCCTACATCATCTTCACGTTGGCACTATCCACCTTAGGCTTGGCCTTCAGGGGCCTCTATTGCATGCTCATGAAATACAATAGCCTCCCATCCTAGTGGTTTGATATCTACAAGCACATGTAGTTACTCATTATTACTATCTAGCACAAAATCATGTAAAGCATATAAACATGAAATAAAAAATAACATATGCTCACCTCGCCTATCCCAATCCTCTCTAGGTGGGAGGATCATTTTGGGGTCATGTCGATAGTCCATGTCAACATATGGGTAATCCAAAATAAACCCCTAAAATATATCAGTAAAATATTGTCTGACAGGTCCACTACCTAGTCAGACCAATATTTGAGTCCACCACCTCAAATGTGGTAACCATACTGGTGAAGGGTCATGAATCAACTAAAGTCACAACAATACTACCCACTCAAGTAAAAAACTGCAAAGAACGGACCCAAAGGTGAAATTTCTTCCTCT
This sequence comes from Picea sitchensis, assembly GCA_010110895.2. Taxonomy (NCBI): domain Eukaryota; kingdom Viridiplantae; phylum Streptophyta; class Pinopsida; order Pinales; family Pinaceae; genus Picea; species Picea sitchensis. The sequence goes on from SNQJ01S0186432.1 coordinate 4,312, forward strand.
GCCTCCAACACAACAGTCAAACTGTGAAAACATGCACCCCCTCATCAGGTGTGCCCAAGAAAAATCATCCCCTGGAGCACATGCTCCACAATCCTCATGTGCACACCTGAAATGCAATGAGTAGCTAAGGATTCATATATCCTCACAACAATATCTACCACCACGTGTGTCAGTAAACAATCAATTTGGTTTATCTGAATCGCCCCACCTACTACAATATCATGAGTAGAACAATGATGGGTGGCTATCTCGTGAATAGTGGCCCCACCCACCATATGGGGTTGTGCCTCTAGGGATACTCCCATGATGGAGAGACTAGTCAGAAAATAGATGTCAACCTCAACTAACAAACTCACGTCCTATCCTCGCACCTCAAAATCCTAGCGATATGCACACCACATCCTAATCAAAAATTTAGTAGATCCTCTTGGGATTGCAATGGGGCATAGTTGAAAAAAATTATCAAGACAAAACTGGTGAGCTGAAATTGGATCCCAACATCATAACCTACCTCGGTACAAAGGGTATCCTAGGCCCTCTATCGTCAATGAAAATCATACTCTTTGTCCTTGTGTAAAACACAATCTGCACGAAAAACAACAAAAATCATGATTAGTTAGTCATCATTAGCAAAAAACACCCAAAAAATATAATTTGTGCTATCAACGTGCCTATCAGAAAAAGAAACCCATTGATTAGCGTAATTGTTTCCCTGAAAGTCGTACTGATCTCCATGATTGTTCGAAGAATGGTCATGCCAAAATCAATATGATTTTGAAACTATATCCCACACCATACATTGCAGGAGATCAGGTTATACATGCACTAATAAATGCAGGTATCTCCTGATCACCAACACTAATCCCCCTTTTTTTCAAGAAAAGGAGGTTGTAAGGACATTTCTACAGCCCCAAACAGGAAAGTAAAAAATTAAAAAACTTTTAGAGGTTTGGCTCCCTTACTTGGCTCTCTCGCAAGTGGAATTCGACATCCCATGGCCATGCAACAGAGCTTGATCTCTCACTAATCGATCAAAGGAAAGTGTAATCATGCCACAACAAGTACAAATGAGGTGGCATAGTGGGCCCCACTACCACTTATATGCTCGAAACCCAAACTTTTCGTCGCTTGTATGGGAGTTTAGAAATTTTGTTTCTTGAATTGTTTGCACCATCCAGATCACTAGTCTTCATTCTACATAATGATATGATCTCATCCATATTTTTCACATCTCCCCCAAGGCCCCATTCTATAGCTCCAATGAATAGGTACACTTGCTCATTCTCAGTTTTTCAAATTTCAACAACATGTTCTTTATTATTATATATTTTTAATTTTGGATAAAATTTTGATATTTTGTGTGTAGGTTCTCATCAACAAGCTTACAACGCATACAAATCTGGTCATCCCATGGCCCTTTCAAGTATATGATCAACATTAGCATGTAGTTAATCCCTCTACAAATAATTTCATTTACCAGTATCACCCTTCAACATCTACCTCCAAGTTCACAACACCTGGTATGATAGTACCTTCACCTAGTCCCAATTGCATCCAGGTGTTGTTTTTCAGTAGTCTTTCCACCCACATAGGTTGTCTCACTTATTTTTTATCCCATGGGAAAAATGACACTCATGGTGTTTCACCCCATAGGAATAGGAATCAATGTAGTTTGCACATGAAAGAGTAAACCTCATACTTCCTCTCATCATATTGCTAGCTCACACCCTTATGGACACCTAGATCATTCCATGTTTTGATTGGTTCTGTTGAATGCACTCCCACTTTTTCATTGGCCCCTCATCTCCTTCAATATCAGTTGCCCATTTGTAGTCTAGTCTTCCATTCATTTACCTCCTTATAGACCCACCCTTGGGGCCCCCACCCTTTATTCATTTCAAACACTTGCACCTCCATAAGGCTAAGCCATATTGACGTTTAGAAACCTATATTTGTGTACGCATATTCAACCAAAACCATTTTTTATTCATTTAGTAATTGTATAAAGTACCTTTTGATTTCAACAAGAAGGCAAACTTCATCCATCACATCTGATGGCGCCATTTTTTTACCTAGCGGCAACCCCTATCTCCTTTGGTTGGGGCATTCATATTGAAAATATTTTTCTATAAATATCCATCTCATTGGCCAAACCTCAAGTATCCCAGACCCTCAGTTAAGATCTCTGAGTTTTTACCTATCAACCACTCTTTTTGCATCCTCGTCACCCTCAAACATCAGTCAACAAAACTTATCCAAAAATATGACTATCCCCCTGACAACAAATTACGTTTTGTGGTTTCTTTCATTCCTCACCATCACTAATGCTCCAACCAAGGGAATGTTTTAGTCTCATTCAGTTCCAACCTCATCTATTTTTACCAGTCAGTCAACCCCCTTACAAGTCAATACTTGATACCACATTTGATTAGTTGATTTCAAGGAGCACTTTTCTCCTTCTCATCGTTTCCCCCTTCTTATCAACGCCAGCAAAAGTTTATAGGAAGGTGATAGTATCTTGGCTCTCACTACTCTCCAAATGATAATCCTTAGATGATACAAAGAGAGTCATCATTTCCCTCTACTTCCATTGACCCCCTTAATATTCAACATCAACATATTTTCATATTACGATGGGTCTTACAATGCGACAGATGAAGTTATCAGTACCATTCGAATACCTATGAACTTGACAATCCATCAATGCCTCCAAGTCATGAACAACCATTATAGTTGTTCACTCTGATTCTCGATGCAGGTTCCCATCCCAAAACTATCATTTGTTGTTACCGACACCCACGAGGGTGTTACAGATATCTACTCCATCAAAGCTTTCAGTTACAAATGTTTATTTATGGTTTTGTCTCGAGAATGGGGCATGCCTACCTCATTTTTGTAAATATCATTATTCTTTTCTAGGAAGTATGGTCATAAGAGGATATCTCCTCCTCCCTCCAAAGGACAGTCCTTAAAAGTCTCTTGAACCTTTCTCTCTTCTCTATAAGGAGTCACTACACCAAGCAAAAGAAACAATGATGTATTTTGGCTATAATTTTTCTCCTAACCTCATACATCAGAGGGACTATGTTATCACCTAAAAATTTCTCAACAATCTATTCAAGTGATAACCAAAGAAGTTATTAGTTTAATACACCAAATAATATACTCTTAGCATTAACTGGCTCCATTCAACAAAGAAGAAAAAACTATGGAAAGTGAGTTTTTTAATATTAGCATGGGATATCAAAGCTCATTCAGGGTTATAAGCGTGTGATAGTGCGAGATAACAAGAAAAAGTTAGCACCATTCTCATGTGTCAGTGTGACTGTTATCATCAAAACCTGCGTTGATCCAAAAAATGGTGCATTTATGAGGCCATTCAGATTTCACACACCCTCAACTCAATTGTACTTGAGGAATCTGACTCTCCATCTCTAAAAATAGCTCTAGAACCACTCAAATGGTAGGTGATCCACCCCTAGAAAAGATCCCCTTTCAGACTTAGAGCTAGATAGATGAAATCTTGAATAGAGCCTATAAAATAATGCCATGAGAGTGCATTAAGAAGAAGCAACCAAGTGTATTGTTATGTTGTTGGTTTGATATTAGAGAATCCTCATTTCTCTTAGGTTCACTCAAACATCCATAACCATTCTTGTTTAGTGCACCAAACCTCTCTCCTCTTGAGATCTTGGGTGCATTCCTTCACATCATTTGTATTTTCTTTGAGAAAATAGAGAAAAGATTCCAAGTGGGAACAAACCATCTAACCATATCTTATATCTGATGTCTCAAATCCAGTTCTTATATCTCTTGTTGTATTTAAATAACCATATAAATCTACTAACTATGGTGTTGATGTCATTTTCAGTCTTGTGACAAAATATCCCAAACAATGGGGTAACAACAATCAATGTATTTATTGAAAAAAAAAACATTATGATAAATTATTCATGAAAGTGACCATGGGTTAGGTCATTATGTGGATTATTAATAATAAAATAACAATTACACATATTTGTATTATTTATATTATTTTTTAAAGAAGGAAAATGTTTATAATACTTAACATTATTAGCCTAGTTTTTGTTGATACAATCTCAAGGCCTCAATGTACAACATTTTTGTGTGTAAACAAAGTCAAACCACCTTCAACACATTTATCACAAAAAAATTTAATATATATTGTCATGCCCCATATTATTACTAAATAAACAAATAAGTATAATAAATAAGTATAATAATTATCATAAGGGATCATAAGAAGTACCTAAAAATAAATATTTGGGTAATAAAAGAAAGGGCTAAAATAAGTAACAATAATTTATGAAAAAACCCTAAAATAAGATAAAGAAACAATTACATAATGATAAGTGGACTGTAGGGATCAAGTTCTTTGTCATGGATGGATGCTATATAAGGATGGAGAAGAAGGAGAAAATATCATATCTTTTTGTTTGGGCAATTTGAGGACAGACTAAGAAGAGTGGCATGGTAGTCGATTGAGGGCTCATGGGCTCTCACTTGTGATAACCGAGGGGTCGGTTGGGAGGAGATTCGTTCCCCACACTTTGTTGCGGCTTGTGGGATCAATGATTGGAGTTCCGTGGATAAGTTGATTCCTTCATCTTTCATGTAAGTTACTTCCCGCTTACTTCTTATAATTTATGAAAGTTTGAGTTATGTATCTCTACTTTTATCAGTTAATGTTTGCAAGTTGTGATGTTTATCTATGTATTTAGATTTATTAAAATTTGGGTCCTAACATATGGTGGCATAGCATTGCTTCTAACCTTTAAGGCCTATGGTCCCTTTCAATTAGGTTAAGAAATTTATGAGATTTGTTAGTATCAACATCTAGATCTAAGTTTATTTTAAATCTATGAGATTTGTTGCTTCTCTTGAATTTATTTATTAAAATTTGGGTCCTAACATATGGTATCATATCATTGCTTCTAACCTTTAAGGCCTATGGGCCTTTTCAATTGGGTTAAATTTTTTTATGAGATTTGTTAGTATCAACACCTAGATCTAAGTTTATTTTAAGCCAAGTTTTTTGGTTCCTCCTTATTCTTAAAAAAAATGGGGCGGGAGGGGGGATTTTATATTATAAAAATTGCACATATCCATATAAATACATAAATTACCTTGAGACATACAAGTAACTTTTTATTTGAATCTAGTTTTTATCAACTAGTATGGATCTATTGTTTTGGATCTTCATTCCTTGTTGGTAGTTATCAAGAGATCTAACAGGCTAGTTGTTGGTACAATTTCTTACCTTATAGTTATTGTGACCTCACTAGCTGTAACTATAACTCTGCAAAAACTATAACTTTGCAAAAAGTCTTTCTATTGTACAAAACTGTAAAACAAAATGTTTTCTCGTATGGTGTGTGGTCTATCGGAAGCCTTCACTAGCTCTAAGTATAACTCTGCAGGAAGTCTTTCTCCTATACATAATTGTAAAATGAAAATGGCTTAGCTTACCTAGATATGATTCTCCATTCTCCATTGAGTTGAAGAGCATCTGTCCAAGTTCAGATGGCCCATAGCAGCCAGTTCATTGATGCGCCAATCCAGACTCACTCTCTTTGCTCAGGCCCTCCATAAACCTTGTAAACCCCTCCAATCCGGACTCACTCTATTTTCTCAGGCCCTCCATAAACCTTGTAAACCCCTCCTCGTCATGTGGATGAGAGGAGCCATAACTTGGTCATTCCATGGCCTTGGTTTTTCATGACCGTAGGAACAGGGAGAGCCCATCACTAACTATCTCATATGGCAAAGGCAGACATTGATCTCCCTCTCCAAAGGCCCCCTTTGGGAGTACAACCAAGACTTCCACTTTGGAGGGAGTAAACAAAGACGTTTTCGTCCCTTCCCCATAGCCTTGTAGTTGTCGGAATGGGGGTCCAGCCAGAGGCTGAAGAGGCCTCGGCTGAGTAACTGTGACTTATACAAACATATATAATCTATGGGCCAAGGTAGTTCGTTACCCCGTTAGAGATCAAGATCCATTTGTAGACTTGGAACCTGCAAATGCAAAGCCTATTCCTAGTCTAGACGAATATAAAGATCCAGTCCCTGATGATGATGCTAATGATCTAGTTTACTGAATGGTTTCACTTCATTCCCTTCTAGTTGTTGTTTTTTACTCCCAAAAGATAAAGAGGTAGAGAATTGACCGAGATTGGAATTGCTCAGGCCCTCTGTTGTCTCAGTTTTTCAAGATGGCCTTTCGGGTTTTGAGTTCAAGTGCAATGTGGACTAGAAGATATATCATTCCCAAGGTCGCAACTATGGCCATGCTCATTCCAGTTGGTCTATATGAATGATGAATGCTTGCAGTCTACTAAAAGGTCGGAATGCTTGCAGTCTACTCAAAGGTCGGATATCTATTCCTGAGTGGAGTGTTGAAATCGAAATCAATTGTTGTCAAGGGCAAAGGATTGTTGTTCTTGGCCTCATAAAGAACAAGAAGATATTCGTTGCAATCTATGAAAAGATGAATTCCTTGTTCGAACATGAAGAGTGCCAAAGCTATTCTATCAACAACATGGCATTGACGGTGTATCCTGCTTTGGTGAGAGATGAGATTCCTTGTGAAGTGCTACAAAACTTCGAGCATGAATTGGATTATCTATCTGACAAGCTTTTGGAATCAAACCCACCTACAAATAACCCTATAATTTATGTTTTTGTTATAGAAGGCGATATCAAGTATTGAAACTTACAAAAACAAAAATGTGTGTAAAACCATGTCAATTGAGCTATGGGAGATTTGATATTATGTTCTTTCCGCAGTCAGGTCCAACCATTAAGTCCTGACAAGTCCAATGATAACTTAATCTGCCCACGAAACTATAGACACGAGCTCTCGGATGGAATGTCGCTTGGATTAAGATTTGTTGAATCTACAGCTAGAGTGGCCACCGTGAAGACGAAGCACACTAGCATCAGAACAACAACAACTCTGTTATGATCCATTCTCCCATTCTGAAACTGAAACGTCCTTCAAAGCTTAGTGAGACGTATTCTTAGCTATATGCACGTATATAAAGAGAGAGCAGCTCTCCGATCATTAAGTCCTACCTACACCAAGAACATGGAAAAGACATTGAAATTGCCATATTGAATGGGAGAAATTGTAGAAACCTTAATATTAGTGGCGATAGAGAAAAAATGATGTTGAGGGCTCTGCTAGAAGATGGGTCCCAGTGAGTCTATGCAAGTGAGCTTCACTACACAACAAACATATCGTGGTTTTCTTCACCCTTTGGTGTTATTTCCTGCAATGGCGAGTACGTGAGATCCCCTGGTTTTTGTGTGCAGGTGTCATTCCTCATATTAAATTGCAATAAACTATTACACATCCTAACATGGAAAACCCATGCATGCTAACGACACATATACACTCGTCATAGTTAATCTTTACATGTGACGGCAATTGCATGTCGGCTTTCCTTTGGTAATGACAGGCAATTGTATGTCGGTTTTCCTTTGGTAATGGCACGTATCCTACTCATAAGAATAATAAACTAACATCCAAAAAACCAAAAAGTGTTTTCCTAGGCAAGTTGAAAAAGGGTCTCGAAAGCTATAAAAAATAAAAAATATAAATCTATAAATAAATGATTAAAAATTCTTATTAAATTCTTATTTTATTAATGTTTAATTTTTTTTATTAATTATTATTATATATTTTTAAAGCTATAAATATTAATGCTACACAAATTATCCATATAAATATAGAAAAAATCATATTATCATAGTGCATTATCTCTCAAACTCTTAGTTGTTGAGAAAATGATTACAGTTCTTATTTTAGTAATGTTTAAATTTTTTTTAAATATTATTATCATTTTTTTAAACTATAAATATTAATACTACAAAGTTGATCCATATAAATATAGAAAAATCATATTACCACAATCCATTATCCTTCAAACTTTATGAATTGGAGAGAAAAAACTATTGTTCCAAAATAATTCAAATCTTAATTCAATTTTTTGTTAATTCAAAATTTTCAAGGCAGGGACTAGCTGCTTCACAACTATTTCCCTTGTTAACATATCATTCATATATTTCCCCTTGCAATTTACACTTGTATTTAACATAAATTTGTCCTATTTAACATAAATCTGGAAGTTGTTGAAACAACATTGTTTCAGAGATGGCCTGGCTTGGCCAGTTTGGTGAATGTTAATAAAAGTCTATTAGATGTTGGTTTTTTGCAAAATTGTTTGACGGAAATTTTCTAGTTTCCATTAATGTACATACTTATACTTATCCTTGTTGCGCAAAGAGTTAATTTCATTTATTTACGAGAATTCTTCGATCTTGAACAGGTAGTTATGTCATATATAATATCTCATTGAGTTATCCCCTCCTCTTGCAGTTTCCCGTATAGCTCAAGGTTTGAAAGAATATATAGATCTAAATGATCAAAATTTAATTATAGAACTCAAGTTTTTCACTCGAAATGATTTTGAAAATCCTCATGGGAAAGCGCTATGTTTTGAAAATAAGTTTTGTAATTTCTATTGTTTTGGTTCGTATTTCTCATCAATCTAAGTATTATTTGGAAATTAATATGGACTTCCTACCATTTAGTGAGTCTCCACGCTAATTCTTTCATGAATGTGTTGGCCACTCGCTATTGGAATGTGTACTGATTTGGTTCATATTTTTATTGATCTAACCATTACTTGGAAAATGAAGATGGTATTTTATAAAATTAAGGAGCCTCTGCAGTTTATTGCCTTCATAAAATTCTACCTTCCTACTCGAAATGCATATTGAACCATGAAAAGAGTAAATTGATTATAAAGCATGGAACTAATTCTAGTGCATGACAAGAATTTTCATAAAAGAAGATGAACTATTGCATAGAGCAAATGAACTAATTTATGCCTAATCCTTGAGTCAACACCAAATCATATGTTATCTTATTCTCTATCGCTACTTTCATGAAAATTGATTGAGGAAAAGTGAAAAATTAGAGTTAAAACATCTCTACATGAAGTTTCTATAGGAACTATAATATTTCTACAAGAATTGTAATAGTCCTACAAGAAACTCCTACATGATACCCAAAAGAGCCTTAAGAAGCTTGTAGAAATCCTTCAAAGCATTGGCAAAGCTAGACTAAAATATAATGAGGTAAAATTGAGGTTTTGANAATTAAGGAGCCTCTGCAGTTTATTGCCTTCATAAAATTCTACCTTCCTACTCGAAATGCATATTGAACCATGAAAAGAGTAAATTGATTATAAAGCATGGAACTAATTCTAGTGCATGACAAGAATTTTCATAAAAGAAGATGAACTATTGCATAGAGCAAATGAACTAATTTATGCCTAATCCTTGAGTCAACACCAAATCATATGTTATCTTATTCTCTATCGCTACTTTCATGAAAATTGATTGAGGAAAAGTGAAAAATTAGAGTTAAAACATCTCTACATGAAGTTTCTATAGGAACTATAATATTTCTACAAGAATTGTAATAGTCCTACAAGAAACTCCTACATGATACCCAAAAGAGCCTTAAGAAGCTTGTAGAAATCCTTCAAAGCATTGGCAAAGCTAGACTAAAATATAATGAGGTAAAATTGAGGTTTTGAGCCTTGAGAACATACCCTTGGGCATACCAATAAACTGCCAACCCTTTCTATAGGAGACCTGTTGAAGCCAACAATTAATCACAATTTGACAGAAATCAAAGATTACCATGCATGACTATATTAATATTCAAGAAAAATGATAGACTAACTAAAAACACATTGACATGAAAGAAAGAGAGAAATTGCAACAAGGTCTTTGATCCCTCTTGAGCGGGCCCTACCCAAGAAGAACAAGGAACCTTAGAGAAACTCTAATAAGCTAAGAGCGGAGTCATGTTTGTTTCATCAAAATCAATAGTACATCAAGAGAAAAGTTACAAGTCTTCAGCAAAATGTATTCTTAACCAAACTTAATACAATATTAAGAATTTTGGCTCTCTTCTCCCTATGCTAGAGGTCTTAACTTTACATCTGAGAACTCGACCTATTCATTTGAATTGAGGAGGAAAATGGGGAATCGACATATCTCAGCCAATCTCATCTGATTTCAAGTTGTTTCTTGCAATGAGTGGCAGTGCTCTAGGGGTAGATGGGGGACAAGGTCCCTTGATTCTTGGATGGAAACACTCTAGAGGTAGATGGGGGACAAGGTCCCTTGATTCTTGGAATTGTCCTTTCCTTAGGGGGTTCGACCTGCTTAATTTCTATACACATTCTTTATCATAGGAATTATATCAAAAGGGCATTATACACATAAAATTCCACCTCAAAAACTTATTCACTAAGCATCATAGAAAATTACTCATGACTATTATTAAAAATGGTCAAAAATAAAATATTAGTCATATCATGGTGAAAAGGTGTGTCTATGATGAGCCTTTGAGATAGGAAATATTGAAGCTCATCAGCGCCCCCCAACTGAAATATCGCATATCCTTGTGCAAGAAATTTTTTGTTCTCTCTATTATTGTTGTTGTCCACTGATTTCATGTCCATTGTTAGGTTGTTTCCTTGCTTCCTAATGTTATTGTCCAACATCCTATTATTGCCTACTAGTATTCTACTCATTGTGTTCCTACCTTATATCCCATGCTACATATATTTTGGTGGACTACTGCACATGGTACCATTTTACTTTCACCATCTTGGCCCACTCCTCTTCTTCATTTTCCTTGTTGAGGTTGGCCATTGGTGTTACAAGAAGAAGAGGAGGAGGGTTCATTCTTAGTCTAATCCACTTTGTTTTCAATTTCTTGAATGCCTCCTTGTACCAAGGTGATATTAATAAGGTAAGTTGTAGAGCATTGGGGGAGTGAGGTTCTCTAATTTGTAGGTTGTGAGGCAAGGAGTGCCACCTTCTATGGAAAGCTTATGTTGCCTCTTCTCCCAAGAGTCTCAATGTATTATCTAGGTGGGCCATTGCCTCTCTCTACTTGGTTGTCCATGTGAGTGATATTTCTTTGTCTATGGAGAGGCTATTATGGCTTGCTATGACATCCCCCGACCTAGATGTTTTAGCTCTGACCCATAATGGGCTCTGAAATACATCCCCTTTGTACCTTTTTATCTATGTTACCCTCATCTCTTTGTGTCTTAACCAAGATGCAAATGTCATCATCTGAACATACCCTTCATATGGATTTGGGTTCCACTTGTGGGGGTGTGGGAGGATGATGTTGTGTAAGTAAAACTCACACATTAATTCCCTTTCCTCCATGCTACATCCTTGGTATGCATCCAATAAATCCTTGGGTGTGTCTAGGTTGTATTTTACTAGTTGGGCCAAGTTTGAAATTTGATTTGTGTGCTATTGTTCATTGAGGAACAACATGTATACCCTATCAGGTTGTCTTCACTCCAACATTTCCAAGGAATCCTTAGCTATTGTATTTATTGTAGCTTCCATGATCTCTATCTTTTCATTCCTATCAGCCAATTCTCTCCTTGCTTCATCTAATTTTTGTTTTAGTTTATAGTTTTCAACCTTTAATTTTTGAATGTACTCAATGTTTTGCATCGTCGTGATCTGAAATTTTTCTTGCATGTGTTGAATTTTCTTCTCCATTTCTTCAAGGGATTATTCTTTATATTTTCCCTTTTTGTTTTCTGCCATCCTCTTCCACTTTATAACATCAACCTTGGATTTTTCCAATTGTAGCGAGGTGCCATAAAGAATTTTTTCCACTAGAGTCTTAGTTTTGGAAGTTCCTTCAATTGGTAGTGGCTTCTCTTATGTGGCTATTGTCTCTCCTTGGGGTGCCTTTCCTTTGGACTCTTTTAATTCCTCTGGGATAGAGGAGTCTTTCACTTCCTCAACTTGGGTTGTAGTGGAGACTAGTGTAATTAGCTTTGGCATACCCTTCTTTTAACTCTTCCTAACCTTGTAGAACCTTCTCCTTCTAGTTTGTACATGTTTAGCACTTGTGATTTTTAGTGGGCTAGCAAAGGGGGTTCTTAGTATTTTCAAGGTGTTAGCCACCTCCTTTTCTTCCACCTCTAACTTTTGCTTCTTATTTTTCTACTATTTTGAGGGCTTATGTTTGGTTATCTTCTTAGGTTTATCATCCCTCTCCTTTTCCTCTTGGCTCATCTCTGTTTGTACCTCCAAGAATGCCTATTGATCCATGTCCACAAAATCTACCCATAGATTTATGTGTTTCACACTTCTTAATGAATATTATACTATTAATTTGGTAAGCATGTGGTGTGCCAAGAACTCATGATTTCCCTTTTTTTACCTTGGTGCTCATCTCCTTCAAAGATTGAAGGAGAAAATAAGGGAGGCTCAAGTTGTTGTTTGCTTCTTGGTTGGGGAAATGTCTAAGCTGATGGAGAATCCTGAAATGATAAGCATACAAAACATTCATCACTCCCTCATACGTCACATATTTGATTATGTGATAGGCCACTTTTGGCCAAGGATGAGGGAGGATTTCTCTCTTTATGTCATTTTGATCTTCTTGAGTTTTTTCATTTGGGTGAAAAAATGACTTCTTAGCATTGATAGCCTATTTTATTTCCTCCTTATCCCAAGGAAGACCCATTGGTAGGCTAGACACATTATTTATAGATGATTCATTAACCCTGAACATGAAGCCTCTCACATTTGATACATATTCTTGTTCTTGGATGTTCTGAAAAATTATTGAAAACTCTAGGTTTTTTTTGTAAGTAAGTGATCTATAAATTACCTTCCATGTAAAATTGTTACAACATGACAAGTTTTTGTTGGATACAGAGTTGCCACCATGGGAAACCAACTCTTCTCCAGCTGAGTTTTCTTAACTGTGCTTCATGTGTTCATTGAATTGTAACAAAGCCAAGAAAATAAGATTAGAAAAAGGTTGTCTAACAAACCCAGGTACAGAAATAAAACATGAGTCTTTGGTATAATCCTAGCTCCTAAACTAGTAGAAATATTGAGAAACTTGGGCTAATATAAAATGGAAAAGCTAGTAACCAAAAGTTTAAACATGGTATCCATCAAGCTTGATGTCAATTTTTCCCCAAAGGAAGGAGGATGGGTGTCACCGCTCCAACTGTCAAAAGATTTGAAGAAGCATCTCGCTCAGTATCCACATATGTTTCCAAATATGTGTGTTGTTCTATGAGCTCAAGGTGGAATTGAACATCGTGAACCTCGTTCTGCAGCTCAAAAACCAATTGCTGAAGATTGGACAAGGCTTCAAAAATACGCTAGGAATCCTCCTCTATGAAGCTGTTGCACTTGTCAGAGGAGGGTGCTTCGTATGGACAAGTATTTATAGGTCCTGAAGACGTAGCTTCCTGAGTTCGATGAGAGTGACCATGATGAGAGATGGGCTATGGGATTTCTGAATAAGTCCAACCCATGAAGGATTTTATTTTGGCCCTCTTCTATCAAACAATTTTATTTTGCAACCCCACCTAGAGGAGGTATGAGCACTTTCTTGTTGGTGAGTCGAGTTGTGAGATGAAGATCTTATAGACCTGTTTTTATGACTATGTGAAATATCACTGCCTACGACCAAGGAAATAGGTCGACCCACTAGAATATGATCCCCCCTTCCCCTCTTCGAATGATCGTGTTGTCTTAGTATAGTAAACACAGATGTGGAGGGCTCCCATATGTGAATGGCATTAATCCAACGTTTTTCTCTCCTGCTACATTGTATTGTAAAGAGAACCCAAATCGAATAACTATTCCCCCCAACGTTGGCCATGTTTAATTCCTCTCCTCTCGTCCACTTCATGGTTGTTAATGCCATATTAATCAGCTTGTACCTGGAGTAAGTGACACCAACCATCCTTGTACTGATCAGCGACATTCCCTTGGAGTAAGAGCGAACTGAATACAGTGATCCTTGAATTCTCTAAAGTGGAGACCACCAAAAAACACCATCTACATTACTTTCCTGTGAAATGATGAGCCAGGTGGCAAGTGGTATAAGTGTTTTGTGGTGACTCATGAGCATTATACGTTGGGTAGCACCCCATCTGGGGTAATGAAAACTCTATTGAGCACTCAACACACCCTCTTTAAATCTTTTTTACATCTTCTTTAAATCTTGATCATATAATTTTGGTTATAATTAAAATTTTAACCATATAATTAAAAATTTGATTATAATAAATTAATTAAAAAATATAAAATATATATAACATAAAAA
>SNQJ01S0186433.1:0-18512 GCA_010110895.2 Picea sitchensis
TCCATTTTAGAGATTTCCACCAAATCTCTCTCATTTTTCTCTTTCATATCAAGGGAGATCCGCTCCAAATTTATTTGCTTCAGCGCCTCTGTGTCTCCTCCATTTTCCATTCCTAATAGTTCAACATTTATGTTTTTGAAGGTTTCTTCGAGTGAATTTGTCACTTTTTGTGCCTGTTCTCTGCTCAAAGCAATATCATGCTCCCAGTTCTTTAACAAAATATTACCTCTTGTCTGTTCGGCAATGGAGAATCCAGGGGTTCCTGTCGAAAACCTGTTATTGGTAGCTATCACTGCTTCCTGGAAGACAATTCGAGCAACCTCTGCGTTTCTTTCCTTGACAGTCAGACTCTCGGAAATCTGATTCATTAATAAGCAATCGTTTCGAAACTCCCCAATCTTGTTTAGTAGGCTCTGTTGAGCAGAAGAGACCTTGCTTCGAATGTCAATTGCTCGAGATTTCATCATCTCGACGTCGATCACCTTGCTCTCTGCAACCCCTACTTTAGCCTGTAATTGCATGATCGTATCCCTCTGGTGGTCGGACTGCACCTGACCATTTTGGATCATTGAATTCGCCTGTTCGAGCTTGGTCTTGAGGACCTCAATTTCTTTCCTATCGGCCAATTGGGCCAACTCTATTGCCCCGGCTGTTTGACTCTTGGCGTTTTCTTCCGCCGAAGCCACCCTGGCTTCTAAGGTCTTGATCAGGCGATTTTTTGTTTTGAGCTGCCTTTTCAATGCTTCGACCGAGAATTGATTTGCCGTTGCGTACACTCCTAGCGTTCCTGCAATTTCTGTGGCAAATTCATCCTTCTTTTTATTCATTCCATCGGTCATTACTTTGAATCTTTTAGCAGTAGACTCTCCCTCTTGATAAAACTCTCGCTTCACCACGGCTTTCCTCTTTTTGTCATAAAAGAATTCGTTGGGAGGTAGTTATTCTGCCCTTACAGGCCTCAATTCTTCGCCAGATAACCAACCTTCGCTAACACCCGCTTGTGCTGATTGCAAGGGTGTAATAGAGGTGATGGGTTGCCCGATTTGTTTCGCGGCTTCCCCCGGTGTACTGAATGGACTTTGCTGTTTCGGGGGGTCGGGAGTCTTCGTTCCTGCCTCTGGATTTTGACCTTCGGGTGGACCTGTATCTTTTATTTCCTCCTCTCGATGAGGTCCCTTGGGAGGACCAACAGTTTTTTCTCTAGTTTCAGGATTATCTCCCCGTTCTTGGTTCTTCTCCTGCTTAGACTCTTTCTCCGTTTTGGGATTCTTCTCCTGCTCAGGACTCTTCTGCTGCTCCCCTTCTTGACGTTTTTCGGGGTTAGAGGTTTGCCCCTCGGAAATTTCAGCCTCTTTTCCCTGATCTTTGGGAAGTCCCAGGCCTCATAGCACCACGGGGAGACATCGTTTCCTGTTCGCCTGAAATTTTAAGACAGAATCCCTGTCTTCAGCCGCTAGGGATTTGATTCGGAATTGAACTTCCGAATAGGAGTTGGCCCCTCGGAAAACATCATCCGAGGGTGAGTCTTCGTGCTCGAACCTCTTTAAGCCGCAATTTCCTAAATGAGTACTCACGACCCTCTGTGGATCATGCCTTTTATATTCGATATAGGCCAAATTCAAGCCTTCTAAGGCTGCAGCCTCAGCCTTAGCATGTCCAAAATTTAACAAGGAAAAAGAATTAAGCCGGATAGGAAAAGATGGCCATACCTTCTTTTCTGATTCTTTTAATTCTTTGCTCACGCCGCCAGTCACTGTTTGGCGAGCGATCTCTCGACATGCCAGTTTGACGGGGATAAATTGTGGGAGTGCCAGAGGAGGAACAGTAGCTCCGAATACTCTCAAATAGGAGAATTCCTCTTCCACATACCAATCTGCGATATGGCTCATATTTGCGGCCATGGCATCAGGAATGCGGGGTGGCAAAAGGCCAAAAATGGTGACGTGCAGGGGCACTATCACCCAGTTAAAAATTTCATAAATGAAATTATTTGCATTATTCTCCCATAGTTTATCGTGGTACACATGCACAGCTTTGTCTTCGGATGGACTCCAAGCCCATTTCATTAAAGGAAAAGGCGTCATGGTGCATATGGCATCCATGATATACGCGGACATATAGAATCTGGACGGCTTCCCGGCTGCCTTCTTCTCTTGGTACTCGGTGATTTTATTGAATAAATTATCAGAGAGGATTTTTTCCCAATTGAATGAGGAACCTTCTACCACCCGAAAAATGAGGGGTACCCACTGGACGTAAAAATGAGCCGTGTCCTCCGATCCGAACAACCGACAAGTCATCATCGCCACATACCTGTAATTTGGTTCCAACGAAGAAATCGAATACACACCCTCGCTTTTAACCCTGAATGTGGAGGAGCGAGATACCCAATCCTTTATCAAGCTTGGCATAGTCTTGTCAAATTCGTTGCATTCCTTCTCTTTGAACTCTGCGAAGAATTCTTTGCCAAATATGAATTCAGAGGTCGCTGGGAGCTTATACATAGCCTGGATGTGTTTGGGCCTGAAAGTCCCAATAATGTCCCGTCGGTCATTTAAAATAGTCCTGGAAGGCAAGTCGATGTGATCCAATGCCCATCGGATCATATCGAAGTACGGAAGTAACCGAGGCCTGGCTGCCACGAGATGCATTCTCGACTGAACAATGGCCTTGTATCTAGTGTTCAGGTAATCTTTCTCGATATCATAGTTATAGTCATCAGAGTCTGAACAGTTTACTGCCTCGGATTACAGGATATCTGTAATAGAAGACCAGGTAGATACGGAGCCGCCTGTCCGAGGCGAAGTGTCTGAGACGTTGTCCGCACCCTGTGCTGCGACTTCGATATTTGCTTTGGCTCCTCTCCTTGGCGCCATGGCTGAAATTGGAGTTTTCGTTCTTCTGTGATAAACCTGCGTATACATGCAGAGGCTAGTTCACTTGGAGAAAGACTTKCTCTATACACTTAAYGAGAAATGTTTTTTCTTTTAATAAATAAAACAAGTTTCGTATATATTTTGGAAATCATGTACCTTTGTCATAGGTTCATTAAATCGCGAATAAAACCAAATTAATTGAAAAAATCCGATCTTATTTTCATCGTGGATTTACCCTATTTTCTCATTAATGTCATGAATATTGGGCGGCTTGACAGGTACTCGGGTTATGGAGAGTAAATGAATCCCTTGTGAAGTGTGCCAACCTCGATGCATGGGATGTACCTTACCTTTAAAAATATTTTTTCTAAAATTTCAAATCTTAACGGCTTAGAGATTTCCTCGCTTTTCGTCATCTCGTGAAATTCCCTTTAACGTTTTGACTTTACAACTCGCGAGATTGCGAATTCCGATCTCAGTATTAATTAACAATAAACATGATGTAGTGGATCCTTAATGATATGATTAACTTAATTGCTGGATCGTGAATCTGGGATTCGAAGACAAGTTTTTAGGAGAATAATATGCCGAGTCGCGATATTGCGATGTAGTGATAATTAAGGCTTGATAAAATTATGTCGCAACTTCGCGAATCGGAGTTTCGGATATTTCAACTTTGTGAAAGGAAATGCCGAGAGGCGATGTGCCGAAAACCGATGTGCCGAGAACCGAGTTTAACTATGGTTAGTTGTTTACTCTTGGTTCTTGACTATGGTTATTTTAAAAAATTATCGCGTTCTCGGCTCTCGGGGTTGAGAAAACAAAATTTTAGGGTCGAGAAATGTCGAGGCGCGAAACCCCGACGATGTCATAATCAAGGGTTAAAGGTCTTATACTATTGTTTCCTTGAACGAAAAATAAAAACCGAGTTCGCATTCTCGTGACTCGGGACTTGTGAATTCAAGAATTAAGGTGTTCGACTTGCGAGATCACGAAACTTTGAAAAATCCTAAGGACAAACATACTTACGAAAATAGGGCCCTTTGTAAGTGATAAAGCATTACTATTCAGGCAACAAAAGTTTTTTCAGAGTTTTATGATTTTGGAAGGAAAAGGGAAAGAAAACAACTTTTTATCTCAAGCATCAGAATATTCAAAATTGCGTGAGGCGAAAAAACAGGGGCGGCTCCAACATTTGTGAAGAGGGATGCCAAACCAACCCTAGCTGATAATTTTGAAGAAGCCAAAATGATAGAGTTCCAAATGAAAGGATGCAAAGAAGGCCAAGTCTCGTTAGTTAAGAAAGAATATAAACCTCCTCCCAAGAGAGGACTCATGATGACTAGACCGCCAGGGAAACAAATAGAACACGTTCCTAAAAAGGGAAGTGGGGACATAGAGTACCTGCAACGCATGGTCAAGAAGTTGTCAAACAAAATCATAGACATGAAGAGAAGTGTAGGAGAGGGAAACCAAGGACAAAGGCCCTATAAACCTTTTTTCAAAAGGAATCCACCGTTCAAATCAATTGAACCTCCCCCAGCCAACTTAAACATCGATATGGGAAATGTAGCATTCGACTCTTTCTCTACTTATCACCAAGAGAATCACTCTAAAATAGACTACCCCCAATGGGTGCATGCCATGAATTTGATGGCCAACTAGTTATGAAGTTTCCCTAACCAAAAAATCAAGTGAATCAACTATGAATATTGTCGATCCAGAAGAAGTTTCTCCACCATAAGAAACAACCATGTTGATATCGTACCCTGACCTAGCAATGCCTTCTGATGACCTATTTGAGGTTCAATATCCACCCACAGAAGTCTTGGTTGTGCAAAAACGAAGTAGGGATCAAATTGTCTCAAATGACCTTACTACAACCCAAACTTCAGGGGGGAAACCAGCTCCCGATCACCTGAAAGCACCTTTTTCTCCCCAATGAAACCCTATAAATATACATACACAAGAATCACCCAAGATAGACTACAACATAGTAGAAGATTTGAAGAAGTTGAAGGACAACATATCAATCATGGAAATGTGTAGAATCCATGAGAAAAAGGATTTTTTGTTACAAGCTTTGAAATGAGTAGAAAATCCTACAACGAGTAATGACCTAGGAAGAAATATAACTCCCACATATCTAGGGAATAAACCAACTATGAACGCCTTCTCTGAAGATAAGAAGGGAAAAACTTTTGTCCCATCGTTCCTTCTAACATTTGAATTCTTCAACAGAAACCTCCATAATTGTTTGGTCAACTCAGGATCATATTCTAATGTTATGCGACTGTCTACTTGCAAAACATTAAACACAATTCCTCTCAAAAGTGATAAACATGTGATATAGCTAGACAAAACCTAGGTCATAAATAGATCATAATTTTTTTGACTAACCAAGATAACTTCAAAGATTTAGCTATTGATGATGAATTATTCCAGGAACAATCAACAGAAAATGATCCTCATACAGATCAATTGTTGGCTATCTACTTTCCCTTACCATTAGAGTTATTTACCCAAGGTTCATGTCTTTCGGTTTTCCAACAAATCCTCTAAAACTATCGACCCTCCTGGTAAACAAGAAGGCAACACAGTACACAGAGTGCACTACGTAGTCTCACCTGAGATAGCTTTAAATGGGTGGCTGTAAGACTCAGGCATT
Source organism: Picea sitchensis (assembly GCA_010110895.2). Taxonomy (NCBI): domain Eukaryota; kingdom Viridiplantae; phylum Streptophyta; class Pinopsida; order Pinales; family Pinaceae; genus Picea; species Picea sitchensis. The sequence continues at coordinate 5,545 of SNQJ01S0186433.1, forward strand.
TACAGCCTAGGATTAAGTATGATATAGGGGTTTACTAATCAGAGCCATATACTATGAATTGTGATTGCAATCTACTATTATTCATAGGTGCGTATTTATCTCTCACCGTTTAATTTTCGAACAACACAATCATATTTCATAATAATGTATTAACTCATTCATTAAGCATAACAATTAACTGATGAAAGAAAACAAATATATACATGAATTCATCACATTACATAGATATTACAGTGGTTCACCCCCTCCTGGGCTACATCCACAAAGATTTGTCTCTTGGCTCTTTTATTATGGTAGTTTTTCATATCCATCACTGCGCGCTTACAGTTCTCCTCAGACTGGTAAGATCTGTATGAGGTGAACTAGATCGCACCAGGCTCCACAATGTGTGATCTAATCCTCAGATATTCCTTCTCTCCTTTTTTATTATATCAACATCTTACAAAAATGGTTCATAATAGTATTACATAACGCATCAACTCATACATATTGTGATGGAATATTACAAAAGCTAAACTAATACAAAAAGAAAACCAACCTCTATATGATACTTGCATATGTATATTTATATATATCGGGCTCTTCAACCATTGACAATGTATTACCAAAACCATAACCCTATGGACATTAGGTCTTCCTCCCATGTGTGCATGTTGTCCTTCCTCTATTTGTCTCTTTCCTTGTGAACAATTTATTGCATGCGAGAATGCTATGTTACCTTCGAGCTGTTACTTTCCTTGTGCATGCTTTCTTGCATGTGCACATGTTGTGTCATCTTCCAGCTGTTACTTCAGTTTCTACACACTTTCTTTCCCACGATCATCCTTCTTTCCACTTTGGCCTGGTGCCCAGAGGATCCCAACACTAACATGTGACTCATCCCAAGTCATCTAATCCTTCTGATCTTCTTCGATATCCTTGGTGATCATATGGAACTTTTCCTTGATCTCTATTTCTTTTGTCAGTGCTTGTGTGGTATTTTCCTTGATGGTGTCTAATACTTGAATTGCCACTTTGTCGCTCAGCAGTCCTGTACATTTTTCCTAGGTCTGTGCTATCTATGTTTTAACTCCTTCTGCATGTGTGAGTACTTCTTCTACCCATTTCTGTAATAGATCTATTTGAGCCTCACGCTCCTATTTATGCGTTTGCACAATGATAAGTTTTGTCTTCATCTTCTTCATCTCTTACATCTCTTTGAATCGTTATTGGATTGGTATGGTCTTCTTCCTCTGTTTGAGTTTATGTATCATTGCATGGATTGTTTCATCTTCCTTGTCCCAACGTTGGACCTGTGGATCCTCCTCCAACCTTGTCCAATGTTGCACTTATTTATCGAATAATTCAGCTGCTGTGCTAACCTGCAGCTGTGTTGTTGCTTCCTGCTTCCTTTTCTCCTTCACTGTCGGTGGAGTGTTTGGTGTGAGATGTTCGCATAGATTCTTGATCTCCTTCTGATACTGATCAATTTCCTATGCAATCTGGTCAATATTTCTTGCTACTGGGATTTCATTTCCTTCCGCAGTGCTTGGGAGTTTCTCAAAAATTCCTCCCACTCTTCATTCCATTTCATTCCTGCATTCTTTTTCCTCCTGAGTTTCAAGCATGGCCTACTCATAAACATTTTCAAGCGCCTCCCGCTTCTTTGTTGCTTGTTGTAGCTCGACTAATTTTTACGTGCACAAGACTGTACCTCATGGTCGACGCTAACCTACAATTTGTGTAGTGTCCTTGATGGCATATGTGTTAGGACCAATTGGATGTGGTATAGATCCTTCAAGGGTGTATGCCCCATGATTTCATCCATGGGCATCATGCTGGGTTTGATGTAAATCGTTGTGTTTTCCTATGTCATGGAGTGGACTGGGTCTCTTTCTTCTACCCCCACTCTTTATTTGGTGTGTATTTTCGATGTCTCTATGCCTGTGTTGCTGGTTGTTGTCTATGCTTCCTTGAGTTTCTTGAGGAACTATCCCATTTCTGCTAGCTCTTTTTATGGTTTATCCCTGTGATGTGCTGCATGATCAAAATCTTCTACTAGGCAATACTGGACCATTCTCGCGATAATGTCCCCATCGTCCTCCGTGATCATATAGTCTGGCAATTCTCATTATGCCTTTGATTTCTTGTGCACGCCTCCTGCCTATACGACTGGTCTCTTATTTCCCCCTTGTTATTGTGTGATGGGATTTGGGGTAGTCTCCTATGCTCCCTTAGCTTGTTTCAACTATCCCTTGCTTTTCTGTGTAGTCTCTTTCTGGACCTTCTGGGTTCCTATCTTGTTCGACCCCTCTTCTTCCTGAATTGGCTTGCATTGGCTCGCTCTTGGTTTCTTGGGCACTTGGATTTCCAGAGGATGTGTTTCCGCCTATTCTGCCTCTCCTTTCGCTATTGTTTCTGGTACTTCCTGGGTAATGGTTCGGATCCTCCATTCATCAGGCCATTCATTGATGACTATGTATATATCACCCTCTATGATGCAGTAGTGCATATGTAGCCATTGTTTATTTGGATCCTTCCTTGGTTGTATCCACATTGTTTGGCATGTGGCCTGGAAGTTGGAGATGTCTGCATATCGTGCGATAGCCTCTGGTTTTATTCTCCATAATCGGATGATAGCTTCCTGTATATCCCGTAGGTATGCTTCAAATATGATTTTGTTCTCCCTCTTATGCCTAACCTATGACTCGAATCTCAGTAATAGGTATCTTGCTCCCGCTCGTTGTGGTCTGGTACAAATAATTACATACCCTGGTTCTGACCATCCCATGAAGGCTATTAGGGTAACTAGACACAAGTAATGGAACTCTGTGCCTAGGTCTTGTGCATCCTTGTAGCCCTCTTGAAATAAGTTCAATAAATATGGAACCCAAATCATAGAGGTTGCTTCTGCGCACTGAGCTGCAACTACAATGACTCCTGCTGGTACTTCGTCTTTACAACATTTTGGGAGAAATTTGTAGGGTAAAATATTTGCGCCCAATTGTGTAGTTGTGTTGTTGATTCGTTTGATCATGATGCCCCTCGTTCCCCTGGCGGTGAAATATTTCTTCTTCATTTCCTCTTCCAATGCTTTCTCCTTGGATTTGTCGTCCATAATCAATGCAGGATCCATACCCTAGGTTGGTAACCCTGTGATTTGTGCGATAAGCTCAACAGTTATGGGGACATGTTTATCAAGCCATATGTCCCCTCCATGTTTGACTGCTAACAACTACTTGACACATGTATTCATGTACTAGCCTCTGCCACAATGTGGTAGCTTCAACAAACCTAATATTCTTGTTATGTCCATCCCAGCTACCCACTGGTGTGGCTGGTTTATCATTTCTCCAAGTCAGGTTACGCCTATGGTCTGCATAAACACCATATGTGCATGTTTTGGGAATTTGGTTTCTTTTGATATGTCATGGTATGAATAGTTGAGCTTCCCAATGTGACCCAGTAGCTCTGGTTCTACCTATACTCCAACTGGTATGCGTGGCAGAACAATTTATGTTGTAGGTTTCTTGCAGGGTGAGCTCGGTATCTAAAATCTGTCTTCCTGCTGCGGTGGTTGGTTCGAAGTTCCAACGACTTCCGGTTGTTCCCCCATTATCCATTTTGGTGAAGACAAGGCATTTGAAGTGGTCTACTATGCTGGTTTACATGAGATGGTCATTTGTGACTCATCTGGTTGCACTGCTGCTTCTAGATTTTGTGTTGTTCCGTTGACTTCCAAGGCTGCTTCGGTGCTTTCTGGTTGCACTTATTGTTGGGTTTCTACTTCCTCATTCTGATGCACCTGTGTCACTACTGGAATATCCACTTTCATGGTCTTTGCTTGTGGTTGCTAAATATCTTCCAGTATCAGTGTAGAGTTCATCGGTATCATCTTTGGGGATGGGATTTTTTCGATGTCGACGATCTCCGACTGTTGTTGTTCATTTTCTTCGAGCGGTCCTCATGAGCTAGATTGAACCCTGGTCAGTATAGTTGTCTGGCTTTCTTATACTAGGTTCAGTGGTGCCATAGTGGTGAGTATCAAATGTTTGCTGAGTTCAAATAACTTCGGTGAGCTCTGTGGTCTCGCTCTGTTCGTTCTGGTTGCTATTACTCTCTCTTTGTTTTCCTTTTGTGAATAGACTAGTTTCTCCCATGTTTTCTTGTTCTATGGGTTTGTCATGAAGCTTGTCGAGGATGAATTTAATGCATCATAACTGTGGTTTCAATGCATCTACGGTGGTTTCATACCTTCCATTATGCTTTCTTTGCAGACTCTCATTGGCCTGTTTAATGTGATGTCCCATCGATCCTTGTCGTGCTTTAATTCCTCTTAGTGTTGTCTTGTCATCCTGCTTTTGTCGACTTTTCGTTTCCCACTTGTTTTCCCTTTGTATGTAACTGTTGTCCGTTCCTTTGTTGAATTTTTGTTTCGAACGTCATTTGGCCTTTCTATCTCTGACATGCTGCACACTTTTTAATCTCGTTTCCTTTTTGTTCTCTTTTTTATTTTAATTTTGATTTATTTATTTTTTACTATGTGGTGGGTGGTTGATTGTCCTTGAACATCTTCAGTCGACTCCCATTGATCATTACTCTTAGGTATGCGCCTACTAAATCTCTTAATTATACAACTCCTCCTTCCATGACAGATTTTACCTCCTATGGTCCTAACCAATTCATTCTAAGCTTCCCCGGATGTTGAAATGACTTGCTATCATAGAGAAAAACTATATCTCCTTCCTTGAACGTTTTCTTCTTGATATGTCGATCGTGTGAGGATTTATCTCTTTCTTTATCCACTTGTTGATGGAATCCTACCATGATTCGGTCTTCCTCCATTGACAATAACTAATTCAGTCTTTCCTATACTATGCCTCGTTCTATCATTTGTGTGATAGTTGCTACGTGGAAGCTGGGTACTAAACATTCTACTGACACTACTATTTCTTGTCCATAGACTAGTTTGAATGATGTGTTCCCTATCAACTTTTTGCATGTGGTCATATATGCCCATAATACTACTGGTACTTTGAGGTCCCAATCGTCTCTGTTGGTGTTAGAAATCTTTGTCAGTGCGTTCTTCAGAATTTTGTTGAAGGCTTCTATTGTGCCATTTTCCTGTGGATGATACGGTGTGCTCTTTTGGTGATGAAATTCAAACTCTTCAGTCATCGTGCAGATGGTGTTGTTTATGAAGTGTGTGCCATGGTTTCTCATCAAAACTCTCGGGCACCCAAATCTAGTGATTACTTGTTCAAACAAGAAGTGTTTAGTTGTCTCTACGTTGCAATATTTTACTAGTGCATCTTCCACCCATATTGTTAGGTATTTTGTCATGGTGATAATGTATCTTTCCCCTATCCTTTTGGCTGGTGGGTTAATTGGTCCCACAAAGTCTATTGCCCATTTCTCAAATGATTTTAATTTTACTTGTGGTCGTAGTGGCATCTCGTCCCTTCTATTGGGTTTTCCTACCCTTTGATAGACGTCGCATCCCTGACAGTACTCTTTCGAGTCCCTGTGAATCATTGGCCACCATAGTCCTGCGCGTAGTACCTTCTGCGTGGTATCTTTTCCTTCATAATTCCCTCATGTGATTCCCTCGTGGGATTCTACTAAAATTCTTCATCATTCGTGCTCTAATACGTACCTTCGCAAGATGCTCTCTGCGCCCATATTGTATAGATGTCCTCCAATTAGTTGATAGTTGGTTGTGTAGACTACCGATTCTTCTTCTATGCGGTGGTATATTCTTATGGCGAAGTACGTGTAGTCAAGTATTGAATGATATCTGCGAAGTATTCATCAACAATCTATACTGAGAATAACTATGCATACGAATTTTTTTCTTGTAAATTCGTAGGTTCTTCTCCATTTCTGACCCTGGACAAGTGGTCAGGTCCTGCATTCATTTTTTTTGGTTTAACTATTACTTAAAAATCAAATTCTTGAAATAGTAGTAACCATCGACAGATTCTCCCCCCCAACATTGGCTTGTTGACTAGGTATTTTAGGGTTGAGTGATCTGTAAGCATATTAAAGTGTTTTCCCAATAGGTAATGTCTTAAATTATGAGTGCATAGACCATGGCTAGGCCTTCTCTTTCTATCATGCTATAATTATGTTTTGAGTATGATAACTTTCTTCTTGCCAACACTATCGGATGATCCAAGTCTCCTACTCTTGGTTGTGCTAAGATAGCTCATAGTGTTATTGTTGATGCAACTACATGCACATGGAATGTCTTTTCCCAGTCTCGAAATACTAGTATTGCTGCGGTAACCATCTTTTCCTTCAGGATATTTAGAACGTGTTGACACTTGTCGTTCCATTGATACTTTTTATCCTTCCTTAACATTTTTTCCATTGGTGTTGTGATCTCTGCATACCCTTTGATGAATTTATTGTAGTATCTTGTGTTCCCTAATGTTTCTCTTAGCTGATGGACTATTTTGGGTGCTGGTAAGTTAGCAATGACTGCGATCTTGGACGAATCCACTAGAAAGCTTTGTTTACATACTATATGGCCTAGTAGTATCCCAAACGGTGTTCCAAATATGAATTTCTTGATGTTCAGTGATATTTGGCATTGTCTACATCTCTCTAACATCAGTCATAAAACTTCCACATGGTTTTTGAATAGACTATAAACTATCTAGTAATCTAGGTATACTTCGACGAATTGATGGATGCATTACTTAAATTCTGTGATGACCACTCTACAGAGTATTGCGGGTGCATTGTTTAGTCCAAACGACATGACTGTGTACTGATAAGATCCCCATTCTGTTGCAAATGTGGTCTTGTGTCTGTCCTCTTGTGCTATCTTAATCTGATGGTAGCCTGAGAATCCATCAGTGAATGTGTAATATTCATGTCCCCCCATATTCTCTAACACCTCATCTATGAATGGTGTAGGGAATGAGTCATGTAGGCTTGCATCGTTCAACTTCCTCAAGTCGACACATATCTTGTTATCTCTTCCTTGTTTCTTGTCCTGTACTACCATCGGGCTTATCCATTCTGATTCTTCAATTGGTTCGATGATGTCGGCTTTGAGCATTCTATCGATCTCATCTTTAACTTTATGTTTATATATGGGGTTCAGTCTGTAGGGTCGTTGTATAATAGGTCTCACTTCAGGTCTGAGTGGTATCTTCATCTCTTCCAGTTCTTCGGCTATACCCTTCATCTCTATAAATGTTGTGGGAAAAAGGTCTCTATATTCACGAAACAATTCTGTGATTCTCTCTACTGTTTTCTCATCCCAGTAATATCCAATGCTGGACATTTTGGGTTGTTAAGCTATCCTGATATTGAATTTCTTTACCTTGATTGGAATGGAAATGACTTTTGATTCTATGGGTGGTCCTTCCACATATCTTTCACCTTCTACTTCTTTGATTTGAATATCATGTGGATCATCTTCATCTGGTGCTTCCTCCTGTACATGGTAACATGACAATAGTTCCTTAACTGTTTGTTTATTCCACTGTTTCTCTTTTGTGATAAATTATATTTCTGGTTCTTTGATGAATATTACTCCTCTGATTCATTTGAGGGTTGCGTCTATGTTGGGGTTCTCATGCTCGAATGAGAAAGTGATTGTGAAGTTATGTTGCAATGTCCTCCATGTTGTAGCTCCTTTGCACAATTCTTGGTCTATATACCAGTTCACTGATATGCCCTCTATAGTATGTATGAAGTGATGAGGCCATTCCTTTGGTGGTGTCCTTTTCCACCATGTTTTTCACTTTGCCAAGTGTTTCGCTAGTGTCTCTTTTCCTTCGTATTTTTTTTGTTCATCATTTCCTGTTCTACACCGAACCTTATGCATAGTAGTCACTTACATTGATACCAGTTTGTGATGGTCTCTTTATGTGCACCCCACCATCTTGCAGGCGTGGCCTTGAGTGCTAATTCAACTGATAACAATATCTTTTTCTCTAATACTTTGTCTTGATATTGTGTCAATAATTTTTCCAAATCATTTAGTCTGTGGAAATTGGGTGGTTCTCTGATTTCTATGCCTACCCATCTTATTGTGCGGTCTATTCTTGCACAAATTCACGTGGATACTTCGTGTAGTCTCTGTTGCTAGTTTTCTAATATGGTGTCTGAGTCTGTGGCGCATGAAGTAATGCTCCACCAACTGAGTACCCCATCTACAATTGGGTTTACGTAATCCTCATCACGCACAGTTGTTCTGTACAACTGGTCGATCTCCTCTAAGTCCAGGAAAGTGGGTTCTATGAACCTCTCCCCTTCTAATGGATCTAGTGGTGCTATGACCCTATATTGTCCAGATTCAAATGTCATTTTCTTGGTTTTCAAATTGATTATGATCTGGTTGTCAAATGCCCAATCTAGACCAAATAGTGCCAGGTAAGGTGTTGTGTCGTCCACTAGTTCAATGAATTCAAAGTCTTCTTTAGTGTGCACTCCATCAAGATATACTATCACTCCTTTCCATCTACATATTGGTAGGAATCTATGGTGGTTTGCTAGTTTCAATTATACATTTGAGTATCCCGATGTTGGCTCTCCCATACATTGTCATGTCTTCTTTGGTAGCACATTCAATTCAGATCCTAGGTCTAGTATAATGTCTCCAATATTGAAATCCCCAATGTTAGCATTTAGTCTGAATTCCCTTCTTTTTCTTCTTCTTTTGTGTAGATGGTTGACAGTTTTGGGTTCTATCTTTTCTTCTGTCTCGGTGCTACATTTCTCTAGTATGGTTTGCAATATTTTCACAGATGAAGGATCACTTAATAATTTTATGCATGATTGTAAAAATCCTTTGATTATACTTACTTGTACCTTGGGTTTCATTCCGTTGGTATGATCCAATGAGGTCGGCATCTCATATTCTGGGGCTTCCTTGCTTGGTTGTGTAGTCGACTCTATGTCCTCCTTCTAAAATTATTTTCGGGCTTCTTTAAAGGTCTCCTTTTCCTTTTGCATGTTGAACTGCTTTCTTGGTTCAATGTTCTTCTTTACCCATTGGTTTTGTGTTGGTTCCTGTCAAACTGCGTCATTTCCTATTTTTGTTCCTCCACGAGTGACTATATTGATGTTTTGTTCGTCATCCCTTGCTTCGACTGAAATCCATTGGACATTATTATTGTTATGGTTCCTCTTTTCCTGAATCTTTACTAGTAGTGTCGAACATTCCTCTATATCATGGTCCGATGCACGACAATACATACAAGTTTCTAGTGGAAGTGGACATTCCCATGCATAATGTCCTGGTTGTTGAAAATTGTGACATGTGACTGGTCCTCTACCACATCCAAAACATCCTCTGGCTCGTCCTCCTCCTCGATAGCCTACTTGTTCACCTCTGGGCATGTTATACTATGGTGCCCGATTGTACTGCGTAGTATTGTACTGAGGTCGTGCCAGATTATACTGCGGCTGAGCGTTATTGTATGGTAGTTGCGCAGTATTGTACTGCTGCTACGCAGTGTTGTATGGAGGTGGGGCTTGATTGAACTGTGGCATTACTTGCCCAGTCATCATTTTGGCCTGTACCCTATATGCATTTGATGTTCTTTCCCGCATTAGCTCCATAGTTCTGGAATCTTTGTCGTCATGGACCACTGACTTAAAAAAGGTGCAATATGAATTCTTTGGAACTGTCTAGTATTTCGGCATCATCATGCAGTGATAAGGGTCATGACCCATTTTCTTTCATATTTCGCACCATAATCCTCCCTATGGTAGTAGATTTGGCATACCTATTTCCATATACTTCACGGATGTTGGGCATTCGTTCTTGTGGTGTCCTTCTATCCTACATGTGGTGCACCAAATAGCTTCTCTTTTGTCCTTGTTCTTAGTTTGGTTCAGCTGAAATGTTAAATTATTCAAATCCTCCTTCAGTTCTTTGATAGCTAGGTCCATCTGTTGATACTGGTTCTCTTCCAGTTGCAAGGTTGCTTGCAAAGCCTCTACCTGTGCCTAAAATTTATGTTGTCGTAAGGGATATTTTAAGTGTGGGAGTAATGAATTAACAAACAAGTGTCTATGTTGAATCTCGATCATAAGGTATTTTAGTTTTCCCTTTATTCGCTTGAATATCTAGTCAATCTCCCATATAGACTCTCCTGGCTTCTGTCTTATCTCGATCATCTCGTTCATGTACTGATCCTCTGAGCTTAGCTTCTGGAACTCATTAATCAATAGCTTCTTAATGTATTCTAGTGTCCTTGTCATCCCAGGGGAATTGTTTGTGTCTAGACTCATGTACCTGTATAGTACGTGGTCTCTTAGCGTAATCGCTAACTGCATGAGTTTGGTATCTTCATTAGTGATCTTCTTTGCTTCCCAAATCTTTGCAAAAATGAACAAATGCTTCTCAGGGTCTTATGCTTCTTCCCCTCAAAATTCTGGTAATCTAATAGTGGGATCGTGTCCTGCCATTCTGAATACTGAACTACTGCCTCCTCCACGCAGTGTAGATACTTGACTAGTGTTGTGTGAACTGGATCCTCCAATTGTTGCTCCTAGTGTAGATGTACTTCTTACTGTTGGACTTCCTCTGAAACATCAGTTATCTAAACGGTGGTGTTCTGTTTGGTGTATTAGTTGCACATGGGTTTATGGGTTCAACACTGCCATTAATATAGATAGGATGGTTGCCTCCTCCTCCCATTCTTGGGCCTTTCGTCTTCCTCTCATATGTTGCGTACAAGATTTCCTCAATCTTCTCCACAACCTGGATATCCTCTACCTCTTCCTCATCGCTTTCCAAGCCTTCCCTCATGGCTACAACTCTCTTCTTGGTATTCACCTTATATTGGTAGGGTACTCCACTGTGCGTCATTCCTGATGATGACAATATCCACTTGATTTGTTTTTCATCCATCATGATCAGGTCCAAGGGTTCCTCCTCCTTATTTCCTTCATCGTTACCTCCTTCCATTTATCCTCTCTCTGTAAGTGTTTCCCCCCTTCCCCCATGCACGTAGGGAAGTTTAGTTGTCTGATTCCATTATCATTACACCTTTGTTATATAACAGTATCTTAATAGAAGTATACAAGGATTGAATGTACCTTCCTCTAGGTCCATGTAGAAATTCTTGCTCTGTTGTGCTGTATGACTTCGTTGTGTCAACTGCAAATTCGGTGATGCAACCTTCCACAATACTATCAAGCCAAAAGTGTATTGTGTGGGTGAATCTGTTGTTCACCTACTATAACTTCTCAATATGTACTAGGGTCAAATCTAGCTATCGAATCCAGTTCATCGCGTGGTTATCCTTCAACCTTAGTATCCACTCTTGTAGTAGATGCGAAAAATCACAGAAAAAGACTTCATGTAAATCAGTAAACATGTATTTGTCCAGATATTTGCGAGGTATGATTCTAGGGTTTCTATTTTCTTTTTGTGTAAATTGTATCTCTTTGGCTCTCAAACAACCTTCGATTTCTTCTTTCGTGGGGTTTCAATGTCTCAACATTCCCTTCTAATGGCTCATTTCTCTTCTTGTTTTGCTCATTCTTTTCTCGTTCAATCTATCTCCTCTACTCAGTCCTCTCTTGTTCCTATTAACATGGCAAAAAAACCATTTGTTGGTTATCTACTTTCCCTTACCATATGAGTTATTGACCCAGGGTTCATGTCTTTCGGGTTTCCAACAAATCCTCTAAAACTATCGGCTCTCCTAGAAAACCAGAAGGCAACACAGTACACAGAGTGAAAATGCGCAGTCTCACCGGAGATAGCCTTAAATTGGTGGATGTAAGACTTAGGTGTTTATAGCCTAGGATTGAGTATGAGATAGGGGTTTATTAATCAGAGCCATATACTACGAATTGTGATTGCAATCTACTATTATTCACAGGTGTGTATTTATCTCTCACCATTTAATTCCTGAACAACACAATCGTATTTTATAATAATGTATTAACTCATTCATTAAGCATAAAAATTAACTTCTAAAAGAAAACAAAGATATACATGCATTCATCACATTACAAATATATTACCATGGTTCACCCCCTCCTGGGCTACGTCCACAAAGATTTGTCTCTTGGCTCTTTTATTATGGTATTTCTGCATCTCCAGTGCCACGTGCTTATAGTTCTCCTCAGAATGGTAAGATCTGTATGAGGCAGACTAGATCGCACCAAGCTCCACAGCCTGCGATCTAATCCTCAGATTTTCCTTCTCTCCTCTATTCTTAGCTCAACTACTTACAAAAATGGTTCATAACAGTATTACATAGTGCATCAAATCTGCAAGATACCAGATATATAAAATATGCAGAACAGAAATAAAATGCTAGAAATGGCAGAATAACAGTGAAATATCCAGCATAATCTTCACAATACACAGAAATGATATACGAAATAGCAATAGAAAATCACTTCGATTCAGAAAGCAATGTTCACAGGCCTCTTCGAGGGGGCAACCTCCAGTCGAGCATGGCTCTATTACAATAATCTCCAAGCTAGAGTTTTCATACCCTCGACCCTTATTTATACTAAATGTGTATATTAAGAGAAGCATCTAGAGGAAGATCCTTCTAGAAGCGGAAGCTTCTATTAGGTCTTCTTACATCTGCCTTATTCTATTTTATTGAAAGGTCTTATTAATATTGACCTTTATTACATCTGAATACATTGATATACCTATGTGCGAGTTAGGACCTTAACATGTCCGCCCCCTTAAAAACAGCCTTGTCCTCAAGGCTTGAGATGTGGAAACTGCTGCAGAATGGTAGTTGGTTCCCAAGTGGCATCTGTTGGAGTCATATCTTTCCACTATACTAGCACTTCCTTGATGGTTCTCTAACGTAGGCGATGCTCCCGCTGGTCCAAAACTGCTTCTGGTTGTAGCCAAATGGATCCTTCTTCCGCTAATTTTGGAAGGTTGGTTTGAATTTGGCACCTGGTTCCAATCACCTTCTTCAAGCATGAAACATGAAAAACAGGATGTAGCTTCGACTGACTGGGCAGAGCTAACTGATGTG
>SNQJ01S0186434.1:8450-18598 GCA_010110895.2 Picea sitchensis
TTGTTTACGTTGTTGATGGGAAATTTCGATTACCTGCCACCTTCTGGTGATTTCAAGCTTATATCGACTGTCCTCGACCAGCCTAGGGCTGCAATATTTCAAGTGTCATCATTTTGAATGACTTACTTTAATGATATGTGGACTCTACCTTCCCCATCAGCTTTGATGGAAGGGACAGGGAATCCTGACATGGCCATTCCCTTGTCCATTGCTAAGGTTACGTACAACATTGCCCAACAAACTTCAACCAACCCCAATCTGACTCCCCCACAAGAGTTAGATCCAGTCTTCAAACCTATTTGGGCTCAAGGTTCTCTTGCCACTACAAATCCTTTAGACCTAGTATTTCCCTCTAACGAGGTGATTCTTGAGGCATTGACTGGTCCAGACAGACCCTGGGATGATCTTCATCATAGATATTACTTTCTTCCAGTGTTAAGGAGAATAGAGGTGGGAGAATTTGTTTCGATCGTGAATGGAGATAATTCTTGTCCTATTAATCCTATGGCTACACACGCAGTTTGTGCCAAGGGTAATATGGTGAGTATCACGACAATGATTCCCATAGATATCTCCAAAACCCCTGGCATTGTGGAGAATGTTTTTCGTCGGAGCAGATTGCTCCCCCGAAGAGATTTGAACTTATACCGAGTTATTTAAGTAATTTCACGACGCTTTTTCCTGGTCTTACAAGGAAATGATAGGTATTGACCCAATAATCATCGAGAATGAAATAAAGAATTATCTCGATGCCAAGTCGGTGTGACAGAAGATTCATCTAGTGAATCCTCAAAAAGTGGCAACAATTAAGGCTAAAGTAGAAAACTGCTTAAAGCCAGTTTTTTCTACCCTGTGCAGTCGATAGAATGGGTGTCAAACCTGGTTCTGGTTAACAAAATGCAGGGTACGATTCACGTGTGCATGGACTTTCGTGATTTGAGCAAGGCCTATTTGAAAGATAATTTTCCCACCCCATTCATCGATCTGATTGTCGATGAATGCACAGGATATGAGGTATTTTCATTCATGGATGTTTTCTCAAGATACAACCAGATTGATATCAAACCCGGAGACCATCATAAAATAACTTTTATTTGTCTTTGGGGCATGTTCATGTATCTTAAGATGCCTTTTGGCCTAAAGAATGATGGAGCCACTTTTCAGCAGGCCATGTCATTTTATTTTCACGACCTTACACATATAGTCGAGGCATATCTTGATGATCTAGCATCACGCTCTCGTAAGAGATCTGATCATCCCAGTCATCTTCGACTAATCTTTGAGCGATTTCGCTACTATCAGATTCACTTGAATCCTAACAAGTGCAGTTTTTGTGCGTCGTCTCTTAGGTTTCCTTGTTTCAACAATAGGGATCATGGTCGATCCTCTCAAGGTTGAGGCGATAGTTCAATTTCCTCCCCCATGCACAATACCCCAACTTCAGAGCTTACAGGGGAAAGTAAACTTTCTTCAGTGTTTTGTCACGAATTATGCTGAGATCACTAAAGGGTTTATGCATCTCTTGAAAAATAGAGTCCCATTCTGTTGGGATGAAGCCACTCAGCATTCCTTTGAAGTATTGAAACACGCACCGACGTCTTCCCCTCTGTTTCGGCCTCCATATTATAACAAATATTTCTTTTTTTATTTGGCTACTACAGAAATGACCATCATCATGGTCTTGGTTCAAGAGGATGATCTGCTAGAAGAGCATGTTATATATTACCTTATCTGAGGCTTGTTTGAGCTGGAACTGAACTATTCCCACGTTGATAAGATTTCTTTGGTAGCAATTCATACTATCCAAGGGTTTCATCATTACATTTTGCTTCATAAGACCATTGTCATTTCCATTGTGAACCCTTTCCAATATGTGTTAAAATGACGGGTCATTGGAGGAAATATCAATAGATGGATTGTGATCCTCCAGGAATTTGACTTGGATTTTGTTTCCAGGAAATCCAAAAAGTCATTGGTCTTTGCCGAACTTATTTCATAACTTTCGGTCGATTCTAGTGATATCATGCCCGAAGAATCACCTATCAACATAGATATTTTTCTAATCGCATCTTCAGGCCCCTAGTATGGAGATATACTTGTCTATATCTAGACTTTGAAGTGCCCTGCTTTTGCTTCCCATGATGAGCATCGATGAATTCGCCATCAGGCACGAAACTATATCATACTCGATGATGCTTTGTATCCTCAAGGTGTAGATTGCATTCTTCATCGATGTCTTATCCATGAAGAAGCAATGCTCGTTTTGAACAAATGTCACATTGGAGAATGTGGTGGTCATTTGTCTGGGTTGGAAACAACCCAAAAGATTCTACGTGTTGGTTACTTCTGGCCCTCGTTAATTAAGGATTATGTGGAGGCGATCAAGAAGTTCCACCCATGTCATATCTTCCCTTAAAATATACAGGCACATCTTGCTCCCATGTTTCCTTTCATTATTGTTGGTCCTTTCACCAAGTGGGGGATTGATTTCACTACATGTTACCTAGCCTTAGCCAGCGGGCATCGTTACATCATCGTAGCAGTAGACTACTTCACAAAGTGGGTCGAGGCTATGCTAATGTTTAATAATGATGGTGAAGCAATGACTCTTTTAATTTTTAATCATATAGTAGCAAGGTTCGACATCCTGAAGGAGATTGTCACTGACCATGGCAGTCACTTCCAAAAAAAATGATGACTGAGTTAACGTCAAAGCTTGGGTTGAGGAAAGAAAATTTGTCACCTTATTACCCGCAAGCCAATGGTTAGGTTGAATTTGTGAATAAGTCTCTCAATACTATTCTTCAGCGGACGATCAATTCTTCCAAGTCAAATTGGCATTTGATGTTGTACTCAGCATTGTGGGCCTACCGAATGTCTGTGAAGACTGCCACCAATTTCTCACCTTTTCAACTCGTTTACGAGCTCGAAGTAGTCTTACATATTGTGTCAGATTCCTTNAATTCTTCCAAGTCAAATTGGCATTTGATGTTGTACTCAGCATTGTGGGCCTACCGAATGTCTGTGAAGACTGCCACCAATTTCTCACCTTTTCAACTCGTTTACGAGCTCGAAGTAGTCTTACATATTGTGTCAGATTCCTTCTTTAAAGTTGGCAGTGGAATTATTGTCGAACACTTCAGCGCTTGAGGAATCCCTACTGTATCTCGAGCAAATCGATGAGCGGCGTCGTGATGCAGCCTCGGTGAATGAGGCTCATAAGAAATGAGTCAAGTGTCAATATGATCAGTTTGTTTGTCCTCAGGTTTTCTTCGAAGGTGATCTTGTCTTGGTCTATGATCAAGTTCAAACCCATGTAGTTCGGACTATTCATTTTGAAAGAGGTCTTAAAGAAGGGCACTTACCATCTGGTTGAATTTGAAGGAAATTCCTTGGCGGAGCCTAGAAATGGGCTCTACCTCAAGAAGTATTACTCTTAGGTTGGTCACCTGGGTGACTTCTTGTACATATGTATAGTGCTTATACAATTTTTGACTTTTTTGTTTTGTGGACGTGTAGTTATTTATGTCTTCTTTTTCACTATGGCATATATCAAGTGAATTGGAGGTGTATTTTGGGTTTGCGGACAATGCTAGCCAACACACTCGGAGGCTTGCTTCCGTAGCTTGGGTGATTTTCACACCTGGAGGCCAGTTTCTATATTCTGGAGGTATTTGTGTAGGTTACGCTATAAACAATGTCGTCGAGTATAGTGCAGTGATAGAGTTCCTTCACGATGCTTTGTCGCATGGCATTTCACACCTCCGGGTCTACCTAGATGCTCATCTAATTGTGTCCTAATTAAATGGAGTTTACCGCTTTTATTATCCTACTTTGCACCAACGTTTCCTTAGGGTACTTCTCTTAGAACATTACTTTGATTAAATTACGTATATCCATGTTCCTAGGAGATTTAATCACATGACAGATACTCTATCTAATCACATATTAGATTGGCATGTTGCACATACATAGAAAGATAAGCATACACATACACATGTACATACATTTGTAAAAAATGTGATCCATAAGATAAATAATATGTATGTATATATATATATATATATATATCAAAACGTGTCACAAGTACATAGTTGGGCGCAAATGCCTAAAAAATAAGGTTCAGTATACATCATTGGGATTATGCCCTCAAAAAATACATGTACAATGGTGCCCTTGTCACATCAAAAGTCTAGCCTATCTAACCTTGGAGCCTATTGGCCCTTCCATAATGAATGACAATGTTGGATAAACGCAGGAAAAGTTGGACCCACATCCATGGCACCCCCACTACATGAAGATGCATGGAAGGTGGGAGATCCTCGATCTCGACCATGGGTACTTTGCGAGTGAGATCAGTGAGTTTGTGCTCCACTTGTCTCAAAACCCTCTAAGTCTCTTCGGTTGGAGGTCCCCCTACAGCTGTTGGTCCACCAACTGTTGTTGGTCTTGCCTCTGGTCAAGGACATCGTCGAGTGCTTGCAAAGTCTGTTGGGCACACTTGTCCCACATCTGTACATAGTAGATACATGAAAGCCAGTACTCTATACACATATAAAAATTATATATATATATATATATATATATATATAAATAATTAAAAATCAAATAACATTAAAAACATGTTACCTATCTCTCATGGCTCCTCTCTGGGAGGCATGGGCATGTCTGGGTCCCTGGAAAAGTTGATTCTAGCTCAGGGGTAGTCCTCAATCGTCAGAATATGTCGTGCCCACCATTCAAAAAATGTGTCATCGAAGGCCTCTATGGTCCTCCCTCCCCCGTGTCGTGGTAGAAATGCCTCCCATATGCATACCATTGGGAAGGAGGCCACATGCCCCTATACAGTCTCTCTGGGACTAAGACTGGGAACCCTCTCGGAGAATAAGGAACACAAAATAGTGCCAAACCCAAAGTTCTTGTTGCTACATTGCCGACACTCTGTCAATTGTCTCTTCATGCATGTAAGCATGGTCATGCTCCATTCAAAAATATGTGCCTCCTGGAACTAAATAGCACAGTGCATGTGTTCTCGAGAAGCCTGGTGTAGAGCTGCGGATCCAGTAATACTCCCAATCGATAACAAGATCACTCAAAGAGTCAAGCTGGTGACCTTATGAATAGGCACTTGAGAACCTAACTTCTCAGTTCTAGCCTCACAATACATCAGATGTAGTCCTTGATGTTGAAAGGGCCAAGATAAATGTCCGCATATTGACTGGTTCCCCTCTCCTCGAGAGGCCAGTCAGGAAGTAAATTTCCTCAGTAATTGGAGTCAACGAATGACCCTATAACATGAATGCCTCTGCATCCGAGTGCCAATAATCAACAAGGGCATTAAGTAACCTGGGTTGTGCCCTCATGAAAGGACATTGGAAGAACTTTCATATCCCACATTGTTTCAGTGCGACAATGGTTGAAGGGTCCTCTTCAACCAATATATCTATTTCCTCGTGCTCCCTCTCCCTCCATTGGACATACATCCTGTTCCATGACAAAAATGGAGGAACTTAGCTCTTGCCTTTTCTTTTTTTCTAAGCTTGCATGGGTGTAGGTGGGTTGTATTGGCCACAGTCGCATATGTATGCGGCCATAGTGTTTTCTTCCTAAGTACATACATGGGTTGTCCTTGGACATCCTGCATACACGCAGGGCCTCTCATTTTAGGAGAGCGCACCCCCTCAAAAACCAAATTAAATGCATAAATGAAGTATTGAAATGCAAGAGGGGTGAAATTGTACTTACTTGGTCCAAGCGGAAGTTCGTTTCGTCCACTGAAGCTCCCAAAATCAACTTCTTTAGCAAAAGGGTTTATGTCCTTTTGGTCAATTTTCAAATTGCAATGGTGAAAATGAGTTGTCAACTTCTATTTATAGACTTTTTTGGTCTTTTTTCCACTTTTTGACCCCCTTTTGTATTTTTTCCTGGCTTGGAAATCACTTGGTTTCGATTCCAAGTTTCTTATTGGACGTTATGGTACTCTTTTACTTTTGGTTTGGGAATTTCTTGGGGGATGGGTCATGTTTTGGTATCCTTTGGTAAAAGTCATTTTTTCCAAATTTTGCATGTAAGTTAGGATTTCATCTCCACTTGTTGCATCTCGTTGTCTTTTCTACTTTGCCATAGGATCAACCCCATCGAAGTGCGACACGGAACCTTCATTTCTTCTCTAGAAGTGTCATAATTAGGTGGTAGATACTTACTTATACATGGATTCCCTAGGTAGATCCTGGTTGCATTTTGATGTCTATGTTGTTAGTAATGACTATAGGCTTGAGATTCCTTGTTAGTCCTGTCATGATTACGAGATTAATCCTCATTTGTTTGATGAATCCTAATTATTGGCTTTACCCTTGGGACTTCCAAATGAGCACGCTTTGTTGTCTTTCAAGCTCTCTTTACAATTTGAAAGCAACATCCGACGAGACTATATTTATGCTTTTCGATCTTTTCTGGATTAACTGAGAAAAGTAGCCCCTGGAGTCTTCTTTAAGCCCTTTTCAGACTCTCTTAACATGAAAATATTGTCAAGCGATCTTGTTTCCCTTCACACTCACCAAACTCAAATTTGAAGGCACGTCCATCCGGCGGTATTTTACCCCTTTTTCGGTTCGGACAGTCAATTTCACAAATACAGGTATACTCTAGGAACTTCGGTTCACTAGAAGAGTATTCTCAAGCATAAGTTTAACCCTTTTTCGGGCCTGAGGGACTAAATTTTTGAAAAAGGAACATTCTACTTGGTTTTGGTTTATCACCTTTTTTAGGCCTTGGAGATTACTTATGAAAAAAGAACCCCCACGGAGTCCATAGTTAAGCTCTTTTCAGACTCCCTAAAATTGAAAATATCATTGAGTGACCTTGTTCCTTCACACTCGTTAAATTGGTCCAGATGAACATCTACTGGCATGAGTTTAACCCTTTTTCCAGCTTGTGGATTATAGAAGAAAAAGGTACGCCTCGAGAGATTCGTCTCGCCGGGAGAGTTCTCCTCAATAACTTTTATACTTTTTCGGGCTAAGGTGACTAAACTTAGAAAAAGGCTGTGAGTCCATAGTTAATCTCTTTTTAGACTCCTTAAAATTGAAAATATTGTCGAGTGATCTTGTCTTTGTCACAATTGTTAAAATGGTTTTGAATAGACGTCTTTTTGGTGCAAGTTTACCCCTTTTTCGAACCGACTAGACTATATCCGAAAAAGCTACTCCCTGGAGTCTTCTTTTACGTTTTTTTCAGACTCTCAAAACGTGAAAAAACTTCATAGATTACCTTCTCTGGGCTCGTAAAAATTACATTGAAGGGGTCTCATCGTGTCTTGCTTAATCGCATTTGCATCTTTGTGTCTTTGGCCTAATTTTGGCTCCATGTTTCTCTTAACTGAACCTTTGAAGCATGTCTTTTATGCAAGCCTTGTAGCACTTTTTGCTTCTGTGACCCATGGAGGAATTTTCCTCGAGTGTCCTTTTCTTGCACATGACTCCTTTCTATGAGCATTAGTTTGTTCCTTGTTCTTGGAACTAGTATTCTTTCTTGTGACACTCGTTCCTCCTTTGTAACATAGCATTCTTTTATTCTTTTTCAAGATTTTAAAAAATTGAAAAAGACAAAAAAAATCAAATATTCCAAAAAGAGGGGACGAAAAATATGTATTCTTTTTTCAGAAGCACAAAGAGTCGCCCTTAGAAAAAGCACATCCTTCCATTTGTTTGTCAAGAATTGGGATCTAGTATGACCTTAGGAATTTTTTCTCACTACATAGAGTTGTGTCCTCCTCTGTTTGGTTACTCTTCCAAACACATGGAGAGTTTTCATTGCCTCCTGCATCGTGAACTTATGTCAATGTCATGCTGCCTGAGTTTGATCATCTTTCATGTTTTTGTCCAATGGAAGTTTCACCTAACCTGAGTCACCCTTTTTACAGTTTGTCTCTTGACTTCATGAGTCAGCTATCCCAAGAATCCAGTCAAGTCCTGATTCAAAATCAATGAAGTTATCTACCTGATCATCGAGATCCTCATGTATTTTCCTGACGAGCCATCGAATACCTTAGGGTAGTGAGTTACACACTCCCATTGTACTCCTACCTAAGTTTTGAAGATCTTGAATTTGTTGCTCGAGCTCTAAAGGCCTCATATCCAACCATCGGGCCTCACTAGCTTC
The DNA here is from genome assembly GCA_010110895.2 of Picea sitchensis. Classification (NCBI taxonomy): domain Eukaryota; kingdom Viridiplantae; phylum Streptophyta; class Pinopsida; order Pinales; family Pinaceae; genus Picea; species Picea sitchensis. The sequence goes on from SNQJ01S0186434.1 coordinate 16,611, forward strand.
TTGAAGATGGATACTCTACTTGTATATCTTTGACTGATTTTGATATGTAGATCCATTGTGTATTACTCATGGATACACTTTATATAGTTATATGACATGGATATGCAGTGTATTTGATTGGAAACCATGATTTATTTCATCCCGAGCATGGGTATGCCCGCCTCAGAGAGACAATTGTTGTTTTGCAGATGGAACCTCTCGAACTCTGGTCCCGGGCTCACTCAATCTCGTACATTTGTGAATATATTGTAATGTATTTCGGCCATCAGTTTCTCTTCTGACCTCACACATTAGGGGGAATCTGTTATAGCCCTCAAATTCCTTATTCATGCATACATGGCCTTGGACCTCTTACTTGCATTTTTTTCCAAAGCACTGCTGAGAAGCTCTGCTTAAAAAAACATTTTTGGAAGATGTACGCACCTTGAACCATTACAAACTACATACATATGCTTGTTGAACCATTACAACTTCCGTACATATGCATGTTGCACCATTACAACTCATGTATTCTTGCAAAAGTTGAAAAAAATAAAAAGTTGGAAGGAATTTGTTGAAATTCACGGTCTATTGGAGGTTTCCCAACTAGTCCACCTACTATAGCCCGTCACCCAACTGAATAACCATCCTTTTGGCATATAAAAGGAGGTGTTTGGGTCTCATTTCCAAGATAAGCATAAGAACAATGAAACTATGCCCGATTTCACTTCCCCTCCTTGCCCAAGATATTGTTGCCTTTTGTGAGATATTGCCTCAACATACCCTCATCAACCCCTTCTTCCTCCATTTAACCCATTCCCTTCCATAGAAGTGATCAGAAGGTTGAGAGAAGAAGTTCATTCAAGGTGAACTTGGAGCATGGTAAAGAGGAGCCCGGACCAGGTTTGTGAAACGGTGACTGACTCAGATTATAAGGTATAATCTTTGTATTATGAATAAAATAATCACATTTTCTTGTCCCAAATGATGGTGTCTTGAGTACTTTTATTGATTTATACTTGAAATTTTACATCTAACCCTAATTTATATATATAATATCACGATTGTAGCTCTTTGTTTTCCTGTCTTTGGATGCAGGTCAGCCTTGGGAGGAGACGTGCAGTCAATGGAACTTCCAAGCATGAGGAGATCATCACCAAACATGGGATCAAAGGTATAGTTACCCGATCTCTTCTTTATTTTCTTTCTTTATATTAGTTTTGATATGTTTGGGGTAGTATAGATAATTGATTAGATTTTAGATGGTTATTCGCTCTATCTACATCTTGAACCCTGGTGTATTTAAAGGGGGGGGTTTCCCGCTAGCAACGACTGGGATACATGTTCCTTGTCTATGGGGGAAATTTTTTCTTTAGAATTTAAAGGAAGGTTGGAGGCTTTGAAAATAACATTAACATCCAATATTTCAACCTTCCCTCTAGTAATTATGAGACATCTTCCAAATTTATTTTCATCCCATCCCAAGCCTTAGAGAATGATGACGGGAAATATAATCATTCTTTTAAGCATTTGAGTTAACCCGGTGAGCCTTCATCTTATTGCAACCCTATCTACATATGGATAGAGAAAGTGTGTGGGGATACGCCTTGACATAACTTTTTCCCAGCTCCCTACCCTTATGAGATTCATTTTATGTTTTTTTATCCTATGATGATCATCCCAGCTCATGATTATTATGTGCTTGATATATTTCTATTTTGGTTTGTAATTAAGCACACAGGTATAACTCTTGAATTTGATGAAATGCTAGGGTGGATTCACTAGTTATATGATTATACCTAGCTTTTAATTTTGACATGCCTAGAGTAGGTAGGTAGGCTAGATAAGTCATGTTGTGTTCTTGCATTGTTTTCTTTAATTCTTACTTTGTTATGCATTCATGTTAGTTCAATTTTATGTTGATGAAAATGACAAAAAAAATTCTTTCTAGCATGATTTTGGTATACTAACAGGGGTGGATCACATCCCCCACCTTTTCTACTGAAGTG
>SNQJ01S0186435.1:0-12571 GCA_010110895.2 Picea sitchensis
GAGGCTTCTACACTCACATGTGGCATTTTTAGAGGAAGTTTTCATGATTTTGAATTGTATCTTTGTTTAGAGGCATCTTTGAGGGTCGGCCTAGACCTATCCACCTTGTATCATGGATCTATTATGTTTTTAGGGGATTTTAGTGGATATTAGCTCAATGAGGGCAAGCGCTTGGTTTCCTCATATAAATCGAGGAAGTTCTCCCTCATTTATTCATCATTGCTACTTGTGGAGGATTACTACTACTTGCCTCTTCTTTACTTCTCTTTTGCCTATGGATGAATAGCTCATGCGACTTCTTGGAGAGATGATCTTTGGATGCTTTTTCAAGTTGGATGGATGATTTTCATGGTTAGGGTTTGTTGGAAGAGCATTGATTTACCTAGTAAGTGTTCTTTCTAAGTCTTTGTGGATTTATTCATGAATGTGTTAAGTGTGGATGTTCTTATCAAAGTGGTGACAATGCATTTTCCTTGCATTTCTCTTAAATAGATCTTATCTTGTAAATACTAGGAAGGTTTGTAGTGGACTACCTTCCCTTGATATCATTTTTAAAGCTTGTTGAAGGACATATACACATTTTCTAGGGTTTGTAGTGGACTACCCTAGTTGTTTTCCTATAAGATAGCTTTCAAAGGTTTGTAGTGGACTACCTTAGGGTTTATCCAAAATCCACTCTTGATATCATCTTCTAAAGGTTGCTAAAGGACATAGGATGACCAACTAGGGTTTGTAGTGGACTACCCTAGTTGCCTTTCTATAGGATAGATTCCTAAGGTTTGTAGTGGATTACTCTAGGGTTTTATCCAAGGTCCTTCTTTCACCTTTACCTTCAAGAAAGTTCATAGTTTGACTCCATTTTCCTTAGAGGATTAAACAACACTAGTCTTAACTCTTTGTAGTAAGTCTTAAAACCAAAATTCACCTTTCATTTTATTGTTTTAGGGTTAGATATGGGTTGTGGAAATTTTGCTTTAATTTTCAACCATAATTGGGCTTGATGCCTAGGGTTTAATTGGCAATTTCTACCTTACAATGCATATTGTTATCATTTATTATATTGCTGATCTAATTTTCATCCCTTTAGGGCTTGATGTCTTTCATGGTTAGGGCTGTTATACTCTCTTATCATTTCAGCAAGTTATTGTTTGCTAAACACTAGTTTAACTTGTATTTTATCAACCCTAGTTTATTGCATGTCTAACTTCTTTAGAGGGATGATTGATTGTTGCTGTTATAACTTGATATATTGCTGAAGATCATCATCTTTTACACAAGTTTTGCGATATCCATAACTTTTCTTTGATTTGTAGTGTTTGGCGTACCTTCTTCACCTATTTTAACTTATTATATATCATTAATTGTCTTGGATATCTCACACATACAAATCTAGAAATTGATTCATTAGACCACCCTATACTTACCTTGAAAACCTTGATTTAGTGGTGGTGTGTTTGAGTAACTAACATAGGAGACCATAGACTTGATCTTATCTTGCTATATGATTCCTTGAGGTTACTAGGGAAGCCTCCCTTGTGTTGAATTTCATCCTTCACTAAAACAAGAGAAGTGACTGCTAAGGTGACAATGGTAACACTTCCATGTTACACTTGTCTTATCCCTTGTGAAAGGATTTGCACAAAGGTGCTAGATATTATGATAACAATGCACATTGGAAGGATGGTACAACCTTGTCTTGAAATTTTTATATTTTCTAGCTAACCAAATGCTCCATGATACCACTAGGGGGAGAGCTTTGAAAGGTTTTTAATCCTTCCTCTATTCCCAGATATTCAAACACTCTTCTATTGACTTCCCTTGCTAGCCACCCTTTAATCTTGTAACTCATCCATCTCTGCCCAAACCTCCCTTGCATATTGACAACTTTGTGATGATCTATAGTTTCTAGTTCATGCTTATGCAGAATACAATGATTAGGACCATATTGATTGCATTTTTGAAGAACTTCCCAAGTTAGTGCCTTATTCCTTAGGGCTAACCACATATAGATCTTATATTTGAATAGAGCTTTAATCTTCCATAGAGCCTTCCACCACCAAACCACCCCTTAGTTTTCTTTCATGAACATTACTTTATACCCCAATCTTGGAGTGTAAACCCCTATAGTAAGGTTCTTAGACCAAACCAGAGTATCACCCTCATCTTTAATTCTAATATTAATCTTCTCAAGCTGTTAAATATATACCCTCCAATGATTAGCTTAGCTCTCTGTCAACCCTAACAACTCTTCATTTGTCCAACCCCGACGCCAAATTGTGGTAGTATTTGAGTCAACAACCTGTGCAAGTCCATGTATTCCTTGACTTTGGAAATTATCTATCGTCCCCGTTATGTTTGATCCCTCCCCTAACCTCCCTACTTTGGGTTACCTAGGAGTTAGTAATTAATTTACGAGGCCTTCTTCTTTGAATAAGGTCCATTATGTAGTCGATAGTTACGTAATGTAAAAGGGTCCTCTTTATTAAGTGGTTGGTATCATAAGTAATGGGACCACAAATAGTTAGCATTTTTCTAGAGAGAAATTATTTATAGAGCTAGTTGGCTATGGAATGTTATTCAAGTGTTGTTATTGTATTGGAGCATTGCTCAAAGGAGGTTTCCACCTTGAAGAGCCTTGTGAACATTGCTTTGTATTTTTTGGATTATCAATACAAAGGCTATGAATTCTATAGGTTCTATATTATTGTCTTTCTTATTTACTTTTCTATACTTTATATTTATTGAATAATTTCTCAATAATCATTATTTATGTTGGATAAGTACATTACAAGTGGTATCATAGCTCTTTCTTGTATTAGCACATGTCTGAATTTTAGAATTTTTTTAAGGCTAGAGAACTGTTTTGGCATATTTAAACACACATATCTCTCGTTCAACAAGTAAAATTGCGGTTGGGAAAGCATACAAATAGGGAATACAAGTGGAGTCACTTGGTTGGATACCCTTGTACACCTCAATTGGTACCCCTTTGAGTAGTACTGCATTAGACATAATCAATCTATAGATTCAATCTTCCATGTACCTTAGGGTATATCGAAAGACCCCTAGGCACAATTGAAACTAGCCTTGTATAAGCCTTGCCATCTTGTTTCAATAGTACATTGAAAACAACACTTAGGCAGATCACCCTCGCATACCGGGGAATTGGGTAATATGACTAAGGGTATAGTCCATCCTCCTTAGTTGGTGTAGTGAAATATTTGGCCGAGTACTATTGGTGGAAACCCTCAGGGATATCAAATACCTATAGTGTTGTTAACCCATGGATTTTCTCACTTGAAAATTGTGAGGGTTAAGAGCCAACATGATTTATTTTGGCTGGAATTCAGGTGTTTTCTTTGATGGTTAATTTTTGTGGAGCCAAGGTTGGTTCCCATACAAGTACAAGTACATGATTGGTGTAGTAGCGTTCTTTGCTTCAGAGACATGAGTTTGCACAGGTCTTCATGTATATAGAGAGATGTTGATTTTTGTATATTCCCTACTTTTTAGGAGACAGATATTGAAGGTCCACATGGAAGTTTTGATAACATATTCAGAGTCCTTGTGAGCTCATGATTAAAATGAGCCTTTTCCGGATGACATGCGAGCAATTTACTATTTTTAACAATTGGAGTTCTAGCTCTTAGATGACGACTCCGAATCCTGATCAAATATTTGGATTCTCACTGAAAATCGAATCCGATGATCCCATTTCGAGCGACATGCGAGCACTTACTATTTTTAGAAGCTGCTTGCATGTCGATTTTGATTGCATGTTTGGATTCCTCACTGAACATCGAATCCAATGATTGTATTTTCATTGACATGTGGTGAGTTTCTATTTTTAGCATGTCTATTTTTAGCAGGGCTATATTTAGTTGGAGTGGTCGCCATGTAGGGTGACATGTGGCAAGTTCAAAATTTCGACAAGTGGCAGTCTCAGAGGGTGACACATGGCACATCATTGCATAAGGATATGTGGCACATGCATGCTTTGATGAGGTGGCATATTGATATTTTTGGCATGTGAAAGTCTATTAAAGACTCACTCCTCTTATGTGCATGCTATTCTCTTCATCCACATGTGCACTTCCCTTCCTATTCATTATTATTATCTGTCCTCATGCGCTAAATCCCTATACTTAGCGCATTACTCCCTAAATCCTAGCGCATTTCCTCTCATATTCCCTATTTTCTAGCGTATTGTTTCATACATGCGCCTCCATTTTCCTTATTTTCTAGTATTCGTTCCCTATTTTTAAGGGTGCAACTCCTTCTTTACCCATGCATACCCCTCACTCCTTTATTTCTCACACTTTAACTCCCTAGTTAATGCATTATGCGCCTCACTTAGTTCCATCTCCGTCATTCCTCATGCACATCTCTTTTCCTTCTTTAACCCCCACGCGTGTCCACTCCTCCCTTCCTCTCACACATGTGGATGTCCCCTTTCTCTCCCACACGTCTTCTTTATCTCCCATGCATTCTATTTTATGCTCATACGCCCTCTTATTTTGGATGTGAGCCCCCTATTTTTGCCACACATATGCGCCTCATGGATCTTTGTATTGGAGAGGTCTCTTCATTGTTCGGGGTCGATTTCTTCAGCACTAGCAACATATACTCTTACTCTTACTCTCTCTCTCTTCCATTTTATAGCTTCTAGTATTTGAGTGAGGATCAATACTATATTGGTTTGTGTAGTTGTGTTTAGTGGTGCAATCAACCCTTTGGAAGAGCAAGAATAAAGCAGTGTTATGTTCTTATCGAGCTTTCATGTTTGTTGGTATGGTGTTTGATTTTTACGTATGATTATGACTTCTAACCCTTTATTTTGGTACTACTGTTTAATTGCGCCCTCTTTTCTTTTTCCCTTCTTTTCTTAAAGATAACGCTGTAGGGATTCCTCCAAATAAACTTAAAATTCAATTCAATTACTGTCTTGGTTGTCTAATTGCAGCCAATAAAACTTTTCTTGCTGCTAATTTTTTTAATTTAATTGCATATTTTTGAGGTTTAGAATAGGAAGAAACCTAGGGACCCCCCTTGAGGTTGGCACGCGCTAGCCCAAACCGAGAGGAGACTTGCCGGTGACATCTAGGGAATTTTATCCTACAATTAGATGCTTTTTACCGTTGATTTTACTTTATTTCAGATCCGATCTAGGAGTCAAAAAGTGTGCTAATAAATTGGCGACGTTGTCGGGGAAGCGTCAATCCTTGAATTGCAATGACATTGGTGAATTTTTCTTCATTTAATTTATTATTTGGACTCACCTGACGACTCCACAGGAAATAGGGTCGACTCCATTGGGGAGCACAAGAGGGTTATCTAGATTTGATCCGACACAGGATCTAGTTCCGAGCCTAAGAAAACCCTAACATCTTTTCCGGAACATGAATATACTTTCACCAAGAACTCCTCTTAAGTTGGTAAGCATAGTGAGTTATTTGGTAAGTTCTTTCGACAAGTCATGTGGTGAGTGTAACTTTGACACCTTCATCTTTGGGTTCATGCCTATTTTCATCTCAAGTTAATACTATGGCAACAATTGTGCTTGTTTTCATCTTAGATTAATATTATGGCCGGAGCTGCAAATCCAATAAGGTTTTCCTTTATTGCTTATGCCCCACTAATTTTTGTTGCATTCCCTAATCTTCCTCACAACTTGATTGTAGGTGAATATGGCAAATGCTTACCTTTGTTTGCAGGGAAGTTTGGAGTATCGACTGAGGATCACTTGGCTGAATTTTTAAAAGTGGTGGATGATTGTGAGTTGGAATATGAGGATGTTTGTGGAGTCCCTTGAGGGATATGCACGAATATGGTACAAAGTACTTTTTTATGTCTCCATTGATGGATGTGATTCGTTCCAAGAGAAGTTCACAGAAAGATGGGTGGATAAACAAGATGGCTCTTTATTACCTAAATATTTCTCTAAAAAGAATGAGAATGAGACTGTGATTGAGTATAATGCCCATTTTTCTAAGGCTTATTATAGAATTCTTACTGCAATGAGGCATAATGATGCTATGATTTTGATGTATTATCTTGACACATATGATGAAATTTTTGGTATTTTGCTCAGGAATAAAGATCCTCAAAATATGGAGGAATCCCAAGCTATTGCTATCAAGTTAGAAAGATATATCCTTGCAACCTATGGGTTTCCTTTGATCCATGACCAACCAATGAAGGTGACACCATTCAATGGTATTCAACCATCGATTGTTACAAAAGCGCAATAATTCCTTGTTATTGAATAACAACAACAACTTGCACCTTATCAAGTTCTTGGAGAGGCACAGGATGATGATGACTCATGCTTGGATATTCAGGAACCAATAGATGCACCACTTGAGTCATATGAAGAGTTCCATGAAGATGAAGATGAAGAGTCAAGTGTTCAAATGTGTTCATTGGTTCATTTCAGTGATGATGATAAATTTCAAGAGGGAGAACCACAAATCAACTATGCAGAATTCAATCAACAAGAGACTTCATCGTTTCCTATCCTAGAAGTCATTAAAGAAAAATTGGATCAATTACCATTGCAACAAGGGGAGCAAAGCTTGGTGCAACCAAAAGATGATATTCCTTACAGTTTGCCTATGATCACACATTCAGATTTTGTCCTTCAAAAGTATCCTTTGACTGATCAGTGCTTGGATATTAGGGTTCATGATCCAATTGAGCTAAGAATGATGGAAGTATTTCAACAAAATATTCTAAGAGTTTCAACTCTCATGCTTTCATGCTCATTATTGTTTAAATACCATGTTTCAAATTCCAACCAACAACTTTAAGCTCTTTCTTCGGTAGCAAGTATACCAAGGCATCCTTATGAGATTTCATGATTGGATGCATTGGAGGATTGACTATGTTGATCTTTCCTGTCTAACTGATCACATAGCTGCATGGTTACATTGGTCATTCGAGTATGTTGATTGATCATGACATTTTTAAGGTGAAATTTTGGGTTTTGGGGGTAGTAGTTATTTTTTAATTTTGTTGATTAGGGGTAGATCTTTCCTCATTTCCGCAATGTCATTTTCATATTTTAGAATAGTTTTTTTTATGTTTTAGGACAACAAGTTAACTTTTCTTCCTTTGCATATTTTTCTTTCAAGACTAGGGTAAGAGTTGCTGATTTTTTTCTTATTACATTAGCATGTGGTCGTGTCTTGTGATGTCATTAGTTCCTCCCATGAAGTTGGTCATAATTTCCAAATACTTGCTGTCCACATTTTGAAACTTTGGGTTGAAGCTCTGAGTGTATTATCACATGTTTATCAATTCTATCTGTTGTCTTCTATTTAGAGTGAGTTTGGGTGAGGGCTAGTTCTTTTATATCCCAAAGCATTTGAGTCCATTAGGAAGGGTAGAGTTGAAGAGACGTAGGAGAGTCTTGAGTCATCTTATGTTTGTCTCTTCATTTCTTTCAATTGACTCACCTGCTTTGAGTTAGTCATCCCCCTCATCCAGTAGTAGGGACATAGTACCATGCATCCTATATCTTCTTAAGTTATCACTTCATGCTGAGAGAAGAGTTTTGATCATTTCTTTTCCTTTCAACAGGTCATCCCGCATCAACTCTGACACATTATCTAGGGATGATCTAGAAGTAAAGCACCTTGATGGTCATGAGCCTCATTGGAGGTCATTTTTCATTCAAAAATGATGATCATCATTGGGCCTTGATCGAATGATCCTCGTCAGTGTTCGACTTCAATACATCTTTCACAGTGACAGGTTGTGCTTGTACCTTAGGGCCCGTTGACATTATTGGTGGGTTCCTTTGCACTTGGAAGGTGTTTACATTATTGACATTTGATTAAATGAATTTTTACCATGTGTCGGCTTCAACACATTTTTTGTAGGGAGGAGTGTACATCGTAGGTGGTAGAAGGTATCAAGTTTGGATGAGATCCCTTTTCAGCTTGTCAGCATGAAGACCATATATTTTTGACTCCATTGCCCACTGGATAGGCATTTTGGGTTATAGGTCAACATGACAGGCATAGGGGTCTATTGGTATGTTTCTCCATATATTCTCACAGAGCATCATTCATATTTTTCAAACACAGAGATTCACAAGTTCTCAACATCACGCAGGGGGGTCCCATCCCCTTGAGTCGCCATTGTTAACTCCTAGATTTTCTCACGAGTTAGCGTGATTTATTTTGGCTGGCATTCATGTATTTTTTTCGATGGTTAGTTTTTGTGTGAGATAATATTGGTTCCCATACGATACATGTACAACATTGGTTAATAGTGTTCTTTGCTTCAGAGACATGAGTTTGCACAGGTCTTTATGGATAGAGAGAGATGTCTATTTTTAGTATATTCTCTACTATTTAGGAGACAAAGATAGGAGGTACACATGGTAGTTTTGATCACATATTCAGAGTCCTTGCAAGATCACGATTCAAATGAGCCTTTTCCAGATGACATGAGAGCAGTTTACTATTTTTAGCAGTTGGAGTTCTAGGCCTCAGATGACGATTTTGATCACATATTTAGATTCCCCATTGAAAATCAAATCTGATGAGACCATTTCGAGCAACATGTGAGCACTTACTCTTTTTAGCAGTTTCTTGCATGGTGATTCTGATTGCATATTTGGATTCCTCACTGAAAATTGAATCCAATGACTGTATTTTCATTGAAATGTGGTGAGATTCTATTTTTAGCAGGTCTATATTCAATGTTTTAAAACTTGGACTTGGCCTCAGAATCGATCGAGGGTCAACTCGGACTCAGGATTGACTCGAACTGTTTTGATTTAAATGACTTGGTTTTACTAAAAAATACAAAAAATATTTAAATTTAATAAAAATAATATATTTTAAAGATTCCAAATTAGTAGAAACAAGTCACAAATTATTCAAATTCTGCTCACACATATGCCATATACCAATTAAAGGTGAATATATCAAAAATTTTCAAAATGGCACAAAGTGCAATACATAACATGATAACATGATAACAATTGTCACTGGTTGGTAACACATATCAACAACAAAATACATAATCAATGAGGCTCTAGCATCTAAATGGCCTCTAGAGTCTAGGATTTAGATTCTGAAAAACATGCTACAACCATCTCCTTTTTCCTAGCCTTGTCTTCTTCAAATTTTGCAAGCTGATTTTCCAATTTTGATCTAATCTGTCCAATCTTCTCTAATGGGGCCATGCATGGGGCAACTTGGCCTCTTCTACCAGCCAAGTGTTCTTTCAACCTATGAATTCTCTCCCCCCCTCTTATGCATTTCTTGCAATATTTGCAATAAATCTCCTCATCCACAAGATCAACATGGATAGATGCAGGGTCTTTGACTCTCGGGGTGGAAACCATTGTAAAATTTCAATCTGCAAATTCAAATATGCAACATTGCAAGAAACAAACCGCATCTTAAATTATTGATATGAAAAGTTCATACTTCAAACTTCAAAGGTCAAACTAGTAGAAGGCTGAAAGACAAAACTTTAAAGATCGATTTCAAAATCCAGATCTGTAATTTAATGAGAGGAAAACCTAGGAACATATTATCATTTAACATATCATATACTATATACCAAAAACAATCCAAGATCACTGCCAAACCAACTCCAAGCTCACTTTGAATCACTGTTCTTCTTCAATGTTGCTCCAAAACTCCAGTTGCTCACAAATGCTCAATGAGAGAAGTGTGACTGTGTGAGAAAAATAGAGGGGGAAGGACTATATTTATAGTGTTCATTTAGGGTGTAGGAGGGTTCTCTTAGGGTTTTAGAAGCCAAAATTTAATAAATAATTATTTTTTAACCACAGTGGGTCTGAGAGTTTGACTCGGTCGAGTAGGTACGAACTCGGTCGAGTTGACCGGTTTGGTACTGAACTACCTGAGTCAATCCTTGACTTGACCGGTTCGATACCAAACTGGTCGGCAAAGTCACCATAATGACCGAGTCAGACCAGTTTAGGGTTGGCTTGGTCAACTCGGTCGAGTCCGAGTTTGAGTCGATTGGTTTTTAATACCTTGGCTATATTTAGCCAGAGTGATTTCCATGCAGGGTGACATGTGGCAAGTTCAAAATTCCAATAAGTGGCAGTCTCAGAGGGTGACACTTGGCTCATCATTACATGAGGATATGTGGTGCATGCATGCTTTGATGAGGTGGCATATTGGTATTTTTGGCATGTAAAAGTCTATTAAAGACTCACTCCCCTTATCCACATGTGTGCATGCTATTCTCTTCATCCACATGCACATTTCCCTTCCTCTTCATTATTATTATCTTTCCTCATGCGCTAGATCCCTATAATTGGCACATTACTCTCTAAATCCTAGCACATATCCTCTCATATTCTCTATTTTCTAGCATATTGTTTCATACATGCGCCTCCCTTTTCCCTATTTTCTAGCGTTCTTTCCATATTTTTTAGGGCACAAATCCTTCTTTACCCATGCACATCCCTCACTCCTTTATTTCTCACACTTTAACTCCCTAGTTTATGGGCATCACTTTGTTCTATCTCTCTCATTCCTCATGCACATCTCTTTTCCTTCTTTAACCCTCACGTGTGTCCACTCCTCCCTTCCTCTCACACATGCGCATGTCCCCTTTCTTCCCCCCACGCCTTCTTTATCTCCCATGCATTCTATTTTTATGCTCATACGCCCTCTTATTTTGGATGTGAGCCCCCTATTTTTGGCACACATATGCGCCTCATGGATCTATATATTGGAGAGGTCTCTTCATTGTTCAGGGTCAATTTCTTTAGCAACAACAGTAGATACTCTTAGTCTCTCTCTCTCTCTCTCTCTCTTCCATTTTCCAGCTTCTAGTCTTTGTGTGAGGATCAATACATACCAGTTTTTTCACTTGTGTTTCGTGGTGCAATCAACCCTTTGGCAAGAGCAAGAATAAAGCAATGTTATGTTCTTATCGAGCTTTCATGTTTGTTGGTATGATGTTTGATTTTTACGCATGATTATGGGTTCTAGTCCTTTATTTTGGTACTACTCTACCATTTAATTGTGCTCTCTTTTCCTTTTTGCTTCTTTTCTTAAAGCTAACGTTGTAGGGATTCCTCCAAATATACTTAAAATTCAATTCAATTACTATCTTGGTTCTCTAATTGGAGCTAAGAAAAGTTTTCTTTCTGCTTTTTTTTTTTCTGATTTAATTGCAGATTTTTGAGGTTTATAACAGCATGAAGAAACCTAAGGACACCCCCCGAGGTTGGCATGCACTAGCCCAAACAGAGAGGAGACTTGTTGATGACATCCAGGGAACTTTCTCCTACAATTACCCCCTTTTTACCGCTGATTTTATTTTATTTCAGATCTGATCTAGGAGTAAAAAATTATGCTAACAAGTTCTTGACACTCTGTCTTTAGGACTTGACATACCCTAACATCTATAGAATGGGAAACTTAAAAAAGAATTTTGTTGGAATATCAAGAATTTGTGAATTTCATCAACATAGTATACCCTCCTACTCCCACTAGATGTTGGCCCTCAATCAATCAATCACTATCTGGGAAAGCATCACCCCCCCCTCTTGGGGCTATCAACGACCTTAAGGCAATATGACCAGCTATGGTTTATGACTCTATCCAACCCAACCGCCTCCTCGTCCAACCCGGGTTTCCATACTTTCAGGGGACCCAAAGAGGAGTAATACTCATACAAGAGTTTAAAAACAAGGCCTATGTGCACCATTGTGGGAGACCTATATCAACAATCTACTTCCAAGGAATCGATCGCATTGGTATAATTCTCAGATAACCCTTTTGGTGAACCACAAGGCCAACGACATCCACTAGGAACTCTAACATGGATAGCAAGATAAACAATGTGGAAATGACCATAGGGAAGCCGTACAAAACCGTGGAGAAGCTCGACAACCTAGACACGAGGGTTGCCTTTGTCGAGGCTAAGCTCAACTTTGAGTTTAACGAATTTGGAAATGAGTTCCGTGACCTCAAGTCCCAAGTCATTGTTGTTCTCAAAAGGAGGTGTTTCCAGAACATGGTGACTCTTGCAATGGGGGAGGGTATCATGCAAGGTTACTTTTAGGATAATCAACATAATATGTGGCAAAAATTTCCCAAAGTAAACCCAAACAAGTTTGATGGTTCAGGCCCAACTGGGTGGGTTGCCCAAATAGAACACTATTTCACTCTCGAAGGAATTATTAATGACCTGATGAAAATTAAAGTGGGTGTGTTATACTTGGATTGAAAGCATTGGTATTGGTGGAAATGTCATAAGAAGTCCTATGGGGGTACATTGCCCAGACCTTGTTTGTGAAGGCCATCTACGCTTACTTCGAACCAAATATGCATTATTTTGGAAGGTTGACCAAGTTGTACCAAATAGACACAATTGAAGAATTTATAGTGGCCTTTGAGTAATTGACAATGGGCATGACAAATTTATTTTTCAAAGAATGTTTTATTGATGGTTTAAAATGGGATATTTGAGTAAAGGGCTTGATGGCTCACCTCATCACTTTGTTGAAGGCCTCCTAGAAAGCTAGAGAAGTGCAAATAGTTGCCAATGCATAGACTAAAAT
>SNQJ01S0186436.1:0-18598 GCA_010110895.2 Picea sitchensis
CCTCATAGTATCACAGGTGTTGCTAAAATTTGCTACAAAGAATGAGAAGTTGAAGAAGTATCGAGACTTTGCATAATACCTTTCAAAGTCCTTTAAGATAATTTCAATTGAAGCTATTCCTCGGGAAGAAAACTATGTGGCATGTGCCTTAGCCGTCTCCGCTTCCACCCTACAACCTTGTGATGGTCCGCTTCATGACCTAGGCAAAATGGAAGTCCTCTTTACACCTTCTATCCCCAATAACTTGGAGCATTGACAAGTTTTTGAAGACGATGACTAGATCATCAGGTTCATGTAGAACAACAAATAATTCATCGATTCACAAATAAACTTCCTGGCTGACTCCATGAACTTGGAGGTTATAAACCTTCAAAACAACACCTTGCCCAAAGGCTGCATCCCTTTGGAAAATCTCTTTGACAGACATGATGTTTTCAAAATAAAACGGCCTAGCAAACAAGCAGATGAAGCCCTAGAGTTTAATATCAGTACAGAGATAGACCTAAGGATGGTTAAAATAGGGAAAGGAACCACTTAGAAGGAAAGGTTGGAAATACTATCCCTCATTAGAGAATTCAAGGACACTTTTTCCTGGAACTATGATGAATTAAAAGCCTATAGGGGAGATGTCATTCAACACACCATACCCCTGGTAGAAGGATCCAAACCTTTCCAACAAAAGATAAGACATATCAACCCAAAGTTAGCAAGTCAAATACAAAAGGAACTCTAAAAGATGGTTGACGTTGGTATCATAGCCCCCATCAGATATTCCTCTTAGATGTCAAATTTGGTGGTTGTCCGAAAGAAAAGCGGTGACATATGCCTATGTGTTGATTTCCGCAACCTTAACCATTTATCTTTGAAGGACAACTACCCCCTCCCGAACATGGAACATCTGCTTCAAAGGATTATAAGGGAAGGGATTATGTCTATGTTGGATGGATTTTCCGGATACAACCAAGTCTTGCTCAAAAGGGAAGACCAACTCAAAACAACATTTACTACGCCCTGGGGAACCTTTATGTACTTAAGAATGTCGTTTGGTCTTATGAATGCCGATGCTACCTTCCAGAGAGCAATGGACTTTTCCTTTAGGGATCTTATACAAAAAATCATAGAAATTTACCAGGATGATCTCACAGTTGTATCAAAGGATAGGAAAGACCACCTTTCACACCTCAGGATTGTTTTTGAGCGATGTAGGAAGTATGGTATCTCTTTGAATCCCAAGAAGTCTATTTTTGGGATCGATGAGGGAAAAATTTTGGGTCACGTAGCTTCAAAAGGGGGGGTCTCCATAGACCCTGAAAGGGTCCAGTCAATAAAATATGTTTGTCCCCCAATCAACAAAAAGTCCTTACAATCCTTTTTCGGAAAGATCAATTTCATTCAAATATTTGTCCCAAACTTTGTCGAAAGGATAACACCCATGAGCGCTTTGCTAAAAAAGGACGTTGCCTTCAAATGGGACGATAAAACCATCAAATCTTTCGAGGATATTAAGGATGCTATCTCCCAAGCCCCTGTCTTGATCATCCCTGATTATTCACGAGATTTCATAATATTCTCGTTTTCCTCCCAGGATACCATAGCAAGATTTCTAATGCAAAAGGACGCTGATGATTATGAACACCCCGTAGCCTTTATGAGAAAAGTCCTTAGAGACTTGGAATTGAACTACTCCATTACTGAGAAGAAAGCGTATGCCTTGGTGAAGTCCCTCAAGCACTTTAGAAACTACATTAGCTACAACAAAATTAAGGCTTATGTCCCGTACCCGGCAGTGAAAGATGTTTTATCGCAGCAAGATTGCATGGATACTAGGGGAAAGTGGGTTTCCAAAATCCAAGAATATGACTTAGAAATAAAACCCACCAAAATAATAAAGGGACAAGGTTTGGCCCAAATGCTAACTGAGAGAAACCAAGAATCCATACAGATGCGGGAGAGCGAACAGATAAATGTAGTGGTAAGTGAACTAGACCAAGATGAGTGGTACTCTGATATCGTCTATTACCTTAAGAAATTATCTTGCCCCGATCACCTAGTTGACTACAAAAGAAGGGCTTTGAGACTGAAGGTATGAAATATTGCTTGACCAAAGATGGCCTTCGTTGGAAAAATCCTGATGGGGTGCTCCTTAGATATGTTAACCAGGAAGAAGCAAAGAAATTATTGGAGGAATTAGACTTCGGATACCGTGGTGGGCATTTTGCAGCTTGTACTACTGCCCACAAGATCCTGAGGGTTGGATATTATTAGCCAACACTCTTTTTCGATACTCACCGACATGTCGGATCTTGCCAGGCCTTCCAGTACTTCTATGGTAAACCAAAGCTCCCAGCACAACCTCTAAAACCCGTGGTAGTAGAAGCACCTTTTCAACAATGGGGTTTAGATTTCATTGGGGAGTTTAAGGATAATTCGAGCAATGGCTACCGGTGGATCCTAACAACCACAGATTATTTTACTAGATGGGTAGAGTCCATCCCCACAAACAAAGCCACCGAGGAAGTAGTGATGAACTTTTTGAAAGACCGGATCATAACTAGGTTCGATGTCCCTTCCAAAATTACTACAAACAATGCCAAGGATTTTAGCTCGCACGCACTAGTAGAATTTTGTTTCAAGTATGGAATTGTCCTATCCCATTCCTCCAACTACTATCCACAAGGGAACAGATTAGTAGAATCTCGCAATAAAAACCTTATGAATATTATCAAGAAGGTCGTGGGGGAAAATAAGAAATCTTGTGATATCAAAATTAAGTATGCCTTATGGGCAGATCGAATAACAACAAAGACCTCGACAAGAAAGACTCATTTTGAGTTGGTGTATGGACTGGAAGCAAAACTTCCTGTGAACCTCCAAATTCCCATACTTCATTTTTCTCAACAGTATGCTATAGATGAGGAAACAATCCAAGGACCAATCAACCAACTGATAGAGTTAGATGAATCTAGAAGAAACACCCTTGGTCAGATGGGAAGAAACTAGGAGAAGATAAAGAACACTTTTGATCACAAAGCAAAGGAAATAAACTTCACTGAGGAAGACCTCATACTGCTATGGGATAAGAGAAAGGTGAAACCTGGTATGCACAAAAAATTGGATAGCTTATGGACAGGTCCTTATAAAATCATGAGTCATGCAGGTACAAACTCTTTCAACCTGGGCACTATGGAGGGAGAGGCCCTGAGGCTACCAGTGAACGCTTTACACATCAAGCATTACTATCCACCAGAAACATGGCAGGTAAGTGCAGGTAAGTAGGTAGGTATTTTTTCATTCATTGTACTATACCATTTGCATTGCATGCTAGAGTAGTTTTCTTTACATTTACACTAATGATTGTTTTATTTTAGTCTTATGTTTATATATATATATATATGTTGGGGTGGTATCACCACCCCAATCGGTCACTAATATTTCTATTGAGATCAAGCAGGTAAACATGTTATGTTAGAGATGATGAGGTTCTCATGCGCTCTGCGGTGAGCACATGTCCCCAAGTTGGAGACAGATGTTATCCCCACTTTTAAGGATAACTAGGAGATCATGTCTCGAGGCCCACAGGTCCTAGACATGGAGTACCGAGATCCAGATCGACTTTAGCATGGCCCTGGAGGGCCCATATTTTCTCCCTTTTAGCGCCTCTACTCTGTCAGCAGTAACAACATCCATCACCATCGGCTTGTTCTTGTATTAGAGATGGTTCTTTCTCCATGAGGTAATGAGTCCGGGTATCATGGTATGTGTCACTCTGATCCTCAAAACCTTTGAATATGTGCATGTAATTCCTTTTGTTTCTAACAAATGCTTGGATATTATACTTTCCCACTTGACCATGTCTAGGGGGATTGATAGGATGCCCTAGTAAGCCTGTGTCTGTAGGTTTTGGTTTTCCATTGGGGGGATTTCTGAAAATCCATCGTCCGCTCTCGTCATAGCACCACTTTTTCATCTTGGTTCTTGCTCATATATCCTATTAAACTTGTGCGGGCACTGGGTTGACCTATCGATATTGCACCTTACCTCGTGGGAAGAAGTGGCTAAAGGCCCAAAAGGTAAAAGCAAGATGGAAAAAGATAAAAGCCTAAAAATAAACCTTGAGATGCTTCGCCCAGGGATCCCTGAGAAAGCAATAAAAGGCTTCTCATCAAGAAACAAGAGGGACCCAATAAAAATAATAAAAAAAGACCTAGTCAGAGGATAGGGGGTCTCATTACAAGCCAGCCTATTAGGTCCATAAGTTCCTAGAAGTATGACACTACTAGCAGTTGGTTACCACACCAGGGTAGTGACTCTTGGTTGCATGGCCAAGAGAAAGGGGGCCTCATCGCGAGCCAACCTTCTCATTTCTGTGAAAGTACTTGTGAGTAACGCTTCCACCACTGATCACCACGCCAGGGAAGTGTCCCCTTATTAGCTTCTTGAAGAAAAAACAATAAGAATAAAAGAATAAAAGGCATGAATGGGCTTGGAAACACCTGCATCTAGGGTAGGTGAAGCTCGCCTTCTACAAAGGCACCCACAGGTAAAACTTTGCATTCCCTTGCTCTCACTGTACCCATTGTCAGGACATGCCTTATCCACATCACCCCACTTACATGGCTTAGATGAAGTCTTTTCCGGGAACTTTCCTTTTCCAGTGGACACTAGCCCAATAGGACGCCCTATCACTTTCCCCGAACTTGTATTGCAGGCTTGTATAATGTCTTTGAGATTTTAACTGGGGTAATAGGGTTTTTATGCACATGTTTAATAACATTGATGATGAGATGTGATTGACATTGCTATGATCCCTGTGACTTATGAGCCCATGGAGGGCGTAGCTATTGATGTGCAGGATCATGCCCGACGAACAGGTACCATGTTGGACAGGTACACATGGGAATATGATCAGTTAGGACCTCCATGGGGCTGAAGAGCCGACCAGATGGATGTTGAGACCCCAACAGGGGGCAGAGACATGACAGAGGGGTTTTCACAGGAGAGAAGGAGGACGTCTTGCAGAGGCACCCCGATAGAGCTTGACCTACAGGGGTTGTTCCCTCTTCAGTGGAACATTGGCCTTGGAAGGCCTAGGACGCCACCCTTCATGACCATGCCGTCACCTAGCATCATGGACGTTTTGGGAGACAGTTGGGGCACTTTTGGCACATGTGGGATGTTGGAGAAGCCCAAGGAGGGCTAATGTTTTTTCTCCAGGATGCTTCATTTGTTCTAGAAGGGGCTAATGTCACCCTAAAAGGGGCATGACATATCTCTATTGCTTGATTAGGGTTTAATTTTAAGCATTTAATGTAAAACAATATGATTTTAGTATTTTGGCCTTGTTGTCCTTTTTATGACCTAAAAGTGAAATTAGGTCATGGTACTGTATAAATTGAGGGTTTTAACCTTCATTTTTTCATCATCTCTCACTCACTCATTAGTGAGGTCTGAAATTTGCACTACACTTGGATTTTCTCGCTGAAATTGTGAGGCGCACTTGTTGAAGGAAGGCATTCTTGGAATTCTATTGGCATTTTTGGCATTTCTCTTGGTGGAAGTTGTTACAACTACGGTTTGTTTCTTGATTTCTTGGTTAAATGTAGGTGAATTTCTGCAAAACTTCTTAATTGAATGGTTGTAGTATTGTTTTTCTTGCATTTCTTGTTATAATTTGCTGAATAAACCCTAGATGACAAGCACACATTGTAGGTCCTTGTCTCATGTCCCCACCAAATTTTTAGCCATTTTATTTTATGAAGTGAGATAGAACCTTGGCTTAGCAACACTCTACTCTTTCTAGCCTTTGTTGAAGAGGATTGAGCCTTGCCATAGCAACACTCAAATCTATCTTCTCCCATGCTAGTCATTTTACCTTATTGAAGATAAGAAGGAGAAAACGCACCAAGGCCTAGTTCCCCTACACCCTGGTGAGCCGATCCGAGGGTTTTCTTAGTAAAGCCTTGCCATAGCAACACATCACTTGCAAACCTTCTTGTCTTAGTTTTATGCAATCTTTGAGCTAGCCTTTTTTCCATTAAGCTAAAGAAGGAGGAGAGAGCACTGAGGCCTAGTTCCCCTACACCTAAGTGAGCCTCTCTCCCCTAGGGTTTCATCCCTGAGGCCTTGCCATAGCAACACCTCAAGGTTTAACCCTCCTGTCCTTAGCCCTACTATTATCTTTTGATCCTTCAACTTGCGTCCTCCTTTTGACTCCATTTACCCTAGGAACGCACTGATCTAAGGCCTAGCGTGTGAGTACTTTGATCAAAACAACTTCTAATACTTTGAACAAACCCTAACTATTCTAACCCTAGCCTAAGACTAACCCTACTAACTAATTTCTACCGTCATCTTTTTTCTATTAACATCATTGTCCAACTATCATTTTACTTGTGAGCAATTGAATGGTTGTTTAAGACATTATCTAAATGAAGTGTTAATTGTTACAATAAATGTCACGTTCCTTTAGCATTTATTGAAGAAGTGATATTGTACATAGTTTCTATTATATAAGCATTGACTTCGTCAATATTTATTGCTCAAATTGCTTATATATCAGATAGTCATTGATTATATGAAGTACTAACCAAGAGAGTAAGCTTGCATATATATATTTCTTGTTGCTTTGTCTCAGGCAGGTACATCTCTTTTTGGTTATACTTCTCTTTATTGGATGGTTAGCCAAACTATCTACTCGGTGGTGACTTGTGAGGGGGGAATTTATCTTTTAGCCTTCAATCCTTTACCTTCTCAAAACCCCAGGTCACCGGGGACGTCTCCACTGGGCCTTACCTCCCTAAACAGAAAGAACCTTCCTATCGAGGTGGCATTGGGTGGGATTGGTTCAGTTACGCTAGTTTCTCTCTTTACATCTATCTTTTATCCTAACTACAAACTACGTGATAACATAGGTCTAAACATCCATCTAGTGGGCTCTTCAGCCCCATGGAGGTCCGAACTAATCATCTCCCCAGGTGTACCTGTCTGTCGGGTATGATCCTGCACATCAACAGATACTCCCTCCATGGGCTCATAATTCATAGGGATTATAGCAATGTCAATCACATCCAATCATCAATTTTATTAAACATTTGCATAAAATCCCTTTTTCCTAGTCAAGTGCTAAAAGACATTATACAAATATACAATGCAAGTTTGGAGGAAGTGACAGGGCGTCCTATTGGGCCAGTGTCCACTGGAAAAGGAATGTTTCCGGAGGAGATCGAATCCAAGTCATGTTAATGGGTGAGGTGGATAAGGGATGTCATGACAATTGGTGCAATGATAGTAGGGAAATGCAAGGCTTACCTGTGGGTTCCTTTGTAGAAGGCGAGCTACACCTGTCCTGGATGCAAATGTTTCCAAGCCCATTAATTCCTTTTATTCTTTATTCTTCATTGTTGTTTCTTTCAAGAAGCCAATTAGGGGACACTGCCCTGGCGTGGTGACCAGTGGTGGCAACGTTACCCATAGGCACTTTCACGGAAATGAGAAGGTTGACTTGCGATGAGACCCCCTTTATCTTGTCCATGCAACCAAGATCCACTACCCTGGTGTGGTGACCAAATGCTAGTAGTGTCATACCGCTAGGTTCCCATGGACCTAATAGGATGGCTCGTGATGAGACCCTCCATCCTTTGAATAGGTCTTGTTTTATTATTTTTTATGGGTCCCTCTTGTTTCTTGTTGAGAATCGTTTTACTACTTTCTTGGGGATCCCTGGATAAAGCATATCGAGGATTTATTTTAGGCTTTTATCTCTTGCCATCTTTCTTTTACCTTCTGGGCCTTTAGCCCCTTCTTCCCACAAGGCAAGGTGCAACCCTTAAATGATTGGCCAACCCAATGCCCGAACCAATGAGATGGGATGGATGAGCAAGAAGAAAAATGGAAAGTGTTAAGTATGACGGGAGCGAACGATGACTTTTCATGGATCCCCCCAGTGGAAACTCAAAACCTATGGACACGGGCTTACTAGGGCATCCTATCATTCCCCACAGACATGGTCAAGTGGATAAGTATAAGATCCAAGCACCCGTTAGAAACAAAAAGAACTAGATGCACATATTCAAAGGTTTTGAGGATCAGAGTGACACATACCGTGATACCTAGACTCATTACCTCATGGAGAAAGAACCATCTCAGATACAGGACCAAGCCGAGGTGATGGATGTTGTTGCTGCTGACAAAGTGGACACACTGAAAGGAAGAAAAGATGGGTCCTCTAGGGCCATGCTCAAGTCGATTTGGCTCTCGTTTAGGACCTATGGGCCTCGAGATATAATCTCCTTAGTTATCCCTAAAAGTGGGGGATAACATGCCTAGTTGCAAATCACATCCTAAACAATTTCAGGGACTCTTGGCCAATTCCTCCTCGGGGCATAAAAACTTAACGAAGCAACATTTTTGAGTTCTGTGAGATGATGCAAGCTTGTTTAGGCATGGAATAGGTGACCAGATTATCCATCGGCTCCCAAGGAACGATTTCATAAATTGGTCCCCTTAATCCATATGTTGCATTGCTTCACACTAAGCAAAAAACTAGTTGTCGAAATCAATGAGTAAAGCAACTTCTGAGGCATGGCACCCAGAAGTGAGGGGTGATCTAGATGAAATCTTATCCCAGTTATCCATCGAAGTCGACGGTTACTCAATCCAAGTCTCGATTTTCATTTTATGCCCAGTTGCGAGTGGCATCCCAAACCATTTTGGGGACTCTTGGCCAATTCCTCCTCATGGCATAAACACCTAATGGAGCATCATTTTTGAGTTCTATGAGATGCTGCAAGCTTTTTTAGGCATAGATTATGTGACCACATTGTCCATCTTCTCCTGAGGCACCATAAATTGGATCCTTTAATCCAAATGTTGCATTGCTTCAAACTAAACAAAACACTAGTTCTCGAAATCAAGGAGTAAAGAAAATTCTAAGTCATGGCACCTGGAGTGAGGGGTTCTCTAGATGAAATCCTATCTCAGTAATCCATGGGAGTCGACTATTCCTCAATCCGAGAATTGGTTTTTGTTTTATGCCTAATTGCAAGTGGCATACCAAATCATTTCGGGGACTCTTGGCCAATTCCTCCTCGGGGCATAAAAAGATAACAGAGCAACATCTTTGAGTACGGTGAGATGCTACAAGCTTGTTTAGGCATGGACTATGTGACCACATTGTCCATCCTCTCCCCAGGCATGGTTTCATATATTGGATCCCTAAATCCAAATGTTGCATTGCTTCAAACTAAGAAAAACTCTAGTTCTCAAAATCGATGAAGAAAACAACTTTCGAGGTATTGAACCCACGAGTGAGGGGTGCTCTAGCTGAAATCCTATGCCAGGAATCCAACAGAGACGACAGTTCTTCAATCCGAGTCTCATTTTTCATGATATGTCGAGTTGCAAGTTGCATCCCAAACCATTTCGGTGACTCTTGGCCAATTCCTCTTGAGGGCATAAAAACCTAACGGAGCAACATTTTTGAGTTTTGTGAGATGTTGCAAGCTTGTTTAGGCATTGCTTCAAACTGAGCCAAACACTAATTCACGAAATCAATGAGTAAAGCAACTTCTGAGCCATGGAACATGAGAGTGAGGGGTGCTCTAGTTGAAATCCTATGCCAGGAATCCAACGGAGACGACGGTTCTTCAATCCGAGTCTCAATTTTCATTATATACCGAGTTTCAAGTCTCATCCCAAACCATTTTGGGGACTCTTGGCCAAATCCTCCTAAGAGCATAAAAACGTAACGGAGCAACATTTTTGAGTTCTGTGAGATGCTGCAAGATTGTTTAGGCATGGACTAGGTGACCAAATTATCGATTCGCTAACGAGGGATGGTTTCATAAATTGAACCCCTTAATCCAAATGCTACATTGCCTCAAACTGAGCCAAACACTAGTTCTCGAAATCAATGAGTAAAGCAACTTCCGAGGCATGGCACCTAGGAGTGAGGGGTGATCTAGCTGAAATCCTATGCCAGGACTCCAACGGAGATGACATTTCCTCAATCCGAGTCTCAATTTTCATTTTATGTCCAGTTGCAAATGGCATCCCAAACCATTTCGGGGACTCTTGGTCAATTCCTCATCAGGGCATAAAATCCTAATGGAGCAACATTTTTGAGTTCCATGAGATGTTGCATGCTTGTTTAGGCATGGACTAGGTGACCACATTGTCCATCTGCTCCCGAGGGACGATTTCATAAATTGGACCCCTTAATCCAAATGTTGCATTGCTTCAAACTGAGCAAAACACTAGTTCTCGAAATCAATGAGTAAAGCAACTTTCGAGTCTTGGAACCCGGGAGTGAGGGGTGGTCTGGCTGAAATCCTATCTTAGTAATCCATCGGAGTCATCAGTTCCTCAATTTGAGTCTTGATTTTCATTTTATGCCCAGTTGCAAGTCACATCCCAAACAACTTTAGGGACTCTTGGTCAATTCCTCCTCAGGGCATAAAAACCTAACGGAGCAGCATTTTTGAGTTCTGTGAGATGATGCAAGCTTGTTTAGGCATGGACTAGGTGACCACATTATCGATCTACTCACGAGGGACGGTTTCATAAATTGGACACCTTAATCCAAATGTTGCATTGCTTCAAACTGAGCAAAACACTAATTCTCGAAATCAATGAGTAAAGCAACTTTCGAGGCATGGCACCCAAGAGTGAGGGGTGCTCTAGCTAAAATCCTATCCTAGTAATGCATTGAATTTGAAGGTTCCTCAATCTGATTCTATGATTTCTTTTTATGCCCAGTTGCAAGTGGCATCCCAAACCATTTCGGGGACTCTTGTCCAATTCCTCCTTAGGGCATAAAAACCTAACGGAGCAACATTTTTGAGTTCCGTGAGATGTTGCAAGCTTGTTTAGGCATGAACTATGTGACCACATTGCCCATCTGCTCTTGAGGCATGGTTTCATAAATTGGACCCCTAAATCCAAATTTCGCATTGCTTCTTACTGAGAAAAACTCTAGTTCTCAAAATCGATGAAAAACAAAACTTACGAGGGATTGGACCTGTGAGTGATGGGTGCTCTAGCTAAAATTCTATGCCAAGAATCCAATGAAAACGACAGTTTCTCAGTTAGAGTCTCGATTTTCGTTATATACTGAGTTGCAAGTCGCATCCCAAACCATTTCAGGGACTCTTGGCCAAATCCTCCTCAGGGCATAAAAACCTAACGGAGCAACATTTTTGAGTTTCATGAGATGCTGCAAGCTTGTTTAGGTATGGAATAGGTGACCACATGATCCAAAAATAATAGGTTTTACAGAAAAATTGCAAGTTAAGTTTATTGTACTTTATGCATTGGATCGATAAGAATGCGAAATACATAAACTTTACTATTTGTTGCGGAATATCAATTATGACTTTTACTTGATGCTCATTAATGGTTAAAGAGTTCAACAATTATAAACCATGCTTCAAATTAAGAGAAGATAACAACAACCAATAAAAATAAATATATACAAGAACTTGTTAACGTAGTTCACCAATCGTTGGCTAAGTCTTCGGGCTCGTTTCCAAGTGGAGGACTTCTTTATTGTTCTTAAAATGCTCAAGTTCTCTTTACATTGGCTCTTTGTTGTTACAAAACATGCTTCAGATCTGTTGTGAAAGACCTCCTTGCTCAGATACATACATGCCTCATCAAACTCCTCTCAACAACATGACAAAAATGCCTCTCAAAACATGAGAAATGGCCAAAAACATAAGCTTCTCCACAAAATCCCTACATCAAAAAGTTTTTTCTCAAGCTCAAAAAGCCTGGTTTATATAGTTTTTAGGCTCAACAATAAAATCCCAACTTCTCCTGGAGATCTGGCCTCTTTTTAGAATCAAATCCCCCTTCAAATGGCCAAAATATCCTCAAAAAACCAATTCTGGTCCAAACATCTCCTATTACAGGCATAAATCAATTAAAAATTGAATAAACAAGGGTAAAGAACCCACTTTGGAAAAAATATGGGCTAAAGCCCCCAAAATCAAGTGCGCGCCCCCTCAAATATGGTCATATGCACTTAATATGGCCAAGCGCTGGCCCTAAACTTGCACTAGCTCCTGGATTTGTGGTCATATGCTGCTATTTTTTATAGGACCATGTCCCTTCCCATGCGTTGAGCCCATGGATCCAGCCCTGAATTTTATAGTGGATGATAGGACTGGTGCTAACATGCGCGCGCTGGTGGTTGTATTTGATAGCCCATGCCCCTTAACATTGTGTTCACATGCAAGGATATAACCATGGGTTGGGGCTTAGCCCCAGCCCTTTTCCACCCACATAGCATTACATTGCATTTCAAATAAAATTAATATGGTATTCTATATTAAGTAACAATTATGGCGCATTGGTAGTGGACCATTCCTCAAGGCTTGGGCTCGGTCATAGGTTGTGGGTTCAAAACCCATGGACCCCCAAAATTTTTAAAACTTTCCACTCAACTAAGGACTGGGTGCCATGTGGCACCACCACATTTGCTCAATAATTGACAAGTGTCACACTGCTATTGGTCCATGCCTGCATCATCTACCCAATCAGTTGTGTTGCCACATGTCATCACCTTCCTCTGCCATGTCAACATCAGGAAATTAGCTTGGTGATGTCATGCTGACGTCAGCATTGACTTTTTGCCAGTTTGACCTTGGACTTTTTAGCTGTTTGAGAATCTGATCAGAGTGCGATAACTATTGCATAAGGATCCTGTTTGAGAAAGTAAATATATGGTCAGAATCAGTGCGAAGAACCGGTCACAATGGAATTGGTTTCATTCAATTATGAGAACTTTCATTTTGAGCATTTTCTGGACCTGGGGAGCCTCCTGGATCATTCCTCCCCACTTGGAAGCTTTTGGACCACCAAAAGTCTGCTTTTACTTAGGTAAGAAGTGAGGGTATTGCCTCCCCACTTGTCTTGTATCATCCATCCTCTCTTTTGGGACCATGATCACCTGACTAATCACAACAAACATAAAAACTGAGATAACATTGTTTATCAAAGTAATCATCTCATTTATTGCACAATCATCTACATTCTTTGTCGCATTTTGCAGCCATACACCACTAAAGAGCAGCAAACTAAACAAAAATACTGAGTATGCAAATGAAAATGACAAAACATGCTTCCCCTTTTGCACAGGAATAGTAAACAAAGTATGCAACTGAACCTCATGCTGTACTTCTTGTGACACTTCATGATTATTCGAAACGTATTGAACCATCTCATGTTTAGCATCACTAACTTCTTGTTTTGTTACAAACATAAGTGTTAAACTTTTTCTTGCATTTACCATTCTTTTTAACGTCCCTGTAGTTTCAAAAGATCTGTCAGTTTTCACGCGATGAGCACGAACAATGTACTCTTTCCCATCTTTCTTGAAGCAATATTTATTTTCCTCCTTGTAGAATATGGCTTTTCTATCATAAAGGTATGGGCTTCCTAGGACAATTCCACATATGTCCAGTGGCACTATATCAATCTCTACTTCATCAACATAATTAGAAGTGATTGCAAACATAATTTTACATTGGTTGGTTACTTGCAAATTATTATCACCACATATCCATCCCAATGGATATGGTCTCGGATGTGGCTTAGTTTCAAGTCACAAATTATATACAACCTCTTCACTGATTAGGTTGTCTTGTGATCCACTGTCTACAAGAGTAACAACTTTAACATTATTTGTTATGACCCTTATGTGGAAAATTTCACTCCTTTTACACTCATCATTTACAACATATGAATTAGAAGAGCTAGTACTTGCAACAGAATTTATACGTCGGATTCCCATAGCTACAATCTTTGTCTCATCACCAGAGTCTGATCCAAGATCTATTTGAACTGTCGTAGCTGTAGTATTCTTCCTCCCTTGATTGGCATACTTCTTTGGCTTCAACTTAGGATGTAAGATCCAACAATGATCTTCATCATGGCCTACTTTCTTGCAATGCTTGCAAGTAGGCTTCTCCTTTCTTGTTGTGACTGTGGCTGTCCTCTTCTCTTTCTCTTTTCTTTTCCCTGAATCCTTTCCTTGCCAAGTATCTATAGAAACACTATCACCAATATTCCCTTTACTTGATTCAATGTGAATGGCTTGTACACATACTTCATCAAAGTTAGAAGGATTTAGCATAAGAATGTAAACCACCAATATATTTTAGGAGTGTCTCTTATGTATATAACGGAATACCCAAATTTAATGCTTTCTTTCAAAATGTTTGAGTATATTCTTGTACACTTTGAACTTTATCTTGACTTAAACTTTGTCAATTCATCATTTCCTGTTGCATGTATTCTAATGGATAAAATTGTTTCTTCAAAGCAGTGATAAAATCATTCCAGGAAGAGATTGTTTTACCATTATTATTGAGATCATCCTTAGTTTTGCTTTCCCACCATATGAGAGTTGTGCCTCCCAATTTGAGACTTGCAAGTTGGATCTTTGTTTCATCATCAACAATACTTTGTATCCTGCAATAGACTTCTAACTGTCTCACCGAATTATCTAGCTTTTCTGCATCTAATTCACCATCATAAGTGGGTAAATTAAACTTTACATCTAACTTTAATAAAGGAATATCAGAAGAATGATGAGTTCTTTTAGGTTGCTTTTCCTTGGAGGAATGTACATTTGCTTCACTTGTATGTGACGAGGATGAAGGAGAAGAAGGTTCTGAAGGTCCACCACCTCCAAATCCTCCTTCTGCTCTTATTGAAGATTCACCATCTTCAACCTTTGGATTCCTTCGTTGTCCTCTTTCATGGTAAAGTTCCTCTACCATGGCTTTCATCAATTGAAATGCCTCAAAGAAATCATCCTCAAATGCAAAAGGACCTAGTTTTCTCGGTCAAGACGTCTCTTGTTTATGAGGTCTCCTTTGAATCTCTAGATTAAGAGCCTCAAGTTGGCCTTCTCCTCACTTGAGTTTTTCTCTGGTGAGCATCCAATGCTTTCAATTCATGTCAAAACTTCAAAACCAAATGCTCTGATACTTAAAATTTGATCCAAAAATGATAGGTTTTACTGACAAATTGCAAGTTAAGTTTATTGTACTTTATGCATTGGATCGATAAGAATGCAAAATATATAAACTTTACTTTTTGTTGCAGAATATCAATTATGACTTTTACTTGATGCTCATTAATGGTTAAAGAATTCAGCAATTATAAACCATGTTACAAATTAAGAGAAGATAACAACAACCAATAAAAATAAATAGAGACAAGAACTTGTTAACGGAGTTCACCAATCGTTGGCTACGTCTTCGAGCCCACTTCCAAGTGGAGGACCTCTTTATTGCTCCTCAAATGCTCAAGTTCTCTTTACATTGGCTCTTTGTTGTTACAAATCATTCTTCAGATCTGCTGTGCAAGACCTCCTTTCTCAGATACACACATGCCTCATCAAACTCCTCTCAACAACATGACAAAAATGCCTCTCAAAACATGAGAAATGGCCAAAAACACAAGCTGCTCTTCAAAATCCCTGCATCAAAAAGTTTTTTCTCAAGCTCAAAAAGCCTGGTTTATATAGTTTTTAGGCTCAACAATAAAAGCCCAACTTCTCCTGAAGATCTGGCCTCTTTTTGCAATCAAATCCCCCTTCAAATGGCCAAAATATCCTCAAAAAACCAATTCTGGTCCAAAAATCTCCTATTACAGGCATACATCAATTAAAAATTGAATAAACAAGGGTAAAAAACCCACTTTGGCAAAAATATGGGCTAAAGCCACCAACATCAGGCATGCGCCCCCTCAAATATGGTCATATGCACTTAATATGGCCAAGCGCTAGCCGAAAGAGCTAAGCGTTGGCCCTAACCTTGCGCTAGCTCCTGGATTCGTGGTCATATGTTACTGTTTTTTATAGGACCGTGTCCCTTCCCATGCATCGAGCCCGTGGATCCAACCCCGAGTTATATGGTGGATGATAGGACTGGTGCTAACACACGCACGCACTGGAGGTTGTATTGGATAGCCCGCACCCTTCACATTGTGGTCACACGCAAGGATATGACCATGGGTTGGGGCTTAGCCCCAACCCTTTTCCACCCACATAGCATTACATTGCATTTCAAATAAAATTAATATGGTATTCTATATTAAGTAACAATTATGGCGCGTTGGTAGTGGACCATTCCTCAAGGCTTGGGCTCGGTCATAGGTCGTGGGTTCAAAACCCATGGACCCCCAAAATTTTTAAAACTTGCCACTCAACTAATGACTGGGTGCCACGTGGCACCACCACATTTGCTCAATAATTGATAAGTGTCACAATGCTACTACTCCACGCCTACATCATCTGCCCAATAAGCTGTGTTGCCACATGTCATCACCTGCCTTTACCATGTCAACATCATGAAATTAGTTTGGTGATGTCATGCTGATGTCAACATTGACTTTTTTCCAGTTTGACCTTTGACTTTTTAGTTGTTTGAGAATCTGATCAGAGTGCAATAACTCTCGCATACAGAGCCCGTTTGAGAAAGCAAATATATGGTCGGAATCAACGCGATGAGTCGGTCGCAATGGAGTTGGTTTCATTCAATTATGAGAACTTTCATTTTTGAGCATTTTTTGGACCTGGGGAGCTTCCTAGATCACCACATTATCGGTCTGCTCACGAAGGACGGTTTCATAAATTGGACCCCTTAATCCAAACATTGCATTGCTTCAAACTGAGCCAAACACTAATTCTTGAAATCAATTAGTAAAGCAACTTCCAAGGCATGTCACCCAAGAGTGAGGGGTGATCTAGCTAAAATCCTATCCCAGTAATCCATCAGAGTCGACGGTTCCTCAATCTGAGTCTCGGTTTTCTTTCTATGCATAGTTTCAAGTGGCATTCCAAACAATTTCGGGGACTCTTGTCCAATTCCTCCTCAGGGCATAAAAAACTAACAAAGCAACATTTTTGAGTTCCGTGATATGTTGCAAGGTTGTCTAGGCATGGACTATGTGACCACATTGTCCATCCGCTCCTGATGAATGGTTTCATAAATTGGACCCCTAAATCCAAATGTTGCATTGCTTCTTACTGAGCAAAACCCTAGTTCTCAAAATTGATGAAAAACAAAACTTACGAGGGATTGGACACAGGATTGAGGGGTGCTCTAGCTGAAATCCTATGTCAGGAATCCAACGGAGACGATGGTTCCTCAATCCGATTCTTGATTTCCGTTATATACCAAGTTTTAAGTAACATCCCAAACCATTTCGGGGACTCTTGGCCAATTCCTCCTCAAGGAATAAAAACCTAACGGAGCAACATTTTTTAGTTCTATGAGATGTTGCAAGCTTGTTTAGGCATGGACTATGTTACCACATTGTCCATCCGCTACTGAGGCATGGTTTTATAAATTGGACCCCTAAATCCAAATGTTACATTACTTCTTAATGAGCAAAACGCTAATTCTTGAAATCAATGAGTAAAACAACTTCCGAGGCATGGCACCCGAGAGTGAGGGGTGATCTAGCTGAAATCCTATCACAGTAATCCATCGGAGTTGACTGTTCCTCAATCCGAGACTCGGTTTTTGTTTTATGCCTAATTGCAAGTGGCATCCCAAACCATTTCGGGGACTCTTGGCCAATTCCTCCTCAGGACATAAAAAGATAACAGAGCAGCATTTTTTAGTTCCGTGAGTTATTGCAAGCTTGTTTAGGCATAGGATATGTGACCACATTGTCCATCCGCTCCCAAGGAATGGTTTCATATATTAGATCCCTAAATCCAAATGTTGCATTGCTTCAAACTAAACAAAACCCTAGTTCTCAAAATCGATGAAAAAAACAACTTTTGAGGGATTGGACCCAGGAGTGAGTGGTGCTCTAGCTGAAATACTATGCCAGGAATCCAACGGAGACAATGGTTCCTCAATCCGAGTCTTGGTTTTTGTGATATTCCAAGTTGCAAGTCTCATCCCAAACCATTTCGGGGACTCTTGGCCAGGGCATAAAAATCTAATAGAGTAACATTTTTGAGTTCTGTGAGATGTTGCAAGATTGTTTAGGCATAGACTAGGTGACCACATTATCGATATTCTCATGAGGGACGTCTTCATAAATTGGACCTGTTATCGCTCAATTTGTAGTTTAGGTCAAGTAGCTAAAGGGTAAGGGTCAAACTGGCGTAACAGGAGCCTTCCCACCCACTATCACCTCGATGGGGGGCTCTTTCTATTTAGGGTGGCTAAGCCCAAGGGAGACGTCCGTGGCAATCTAGGGTTTTGAAAGGAAAAGGCTCAAAGGATTAAGGCTAGTTTCCCCTTCACAGATTACCGCCAAGAGGATAGTCAAATGAAGAAAAACCACAGAAGAGGCACCTGCTTGCGAGACAAGAAAACAATAAATCTAGTACATGCAATAGTGTTTAATACTTCATTAATCAATGACTATCAATATTTCAGGTACATGAGCATAATCAACAGTAAATATTGACAAAGTCAATGTTTGCAATAATGACAATGGCATATAATATTACTTGTCAATAAACACTGGAATAATATGAAAATAATCAATCCTTGAATCAATGCATCAAATGTTATTAATTGCTCATATACAAAGGTAGTTGCGTCAACATCCTAGAAATGACGTC
>SNQJ01S0186437.1:0-18739 GCA_010110895.2 Picea sitchensis
CATATTTAAGGAAAATCTAATTTCAATAAGGCAGTTGGCAAGTGAAGGTTGTGTATCCATATTTACAGATAAGACGTGGAAGGTCATCAAAGGATCATTGGTGATAGCAAAAGGAGAGAAGGTAGGTACATTGTATATATGTATTGTTAATACTAACTCTTCTATCTCTTTAGCTTCTATAGGAGTGGATATAACACTGTGGAATCATAGGTTGGGACACATGAGTGAGAAGGGTATGCAGATACTTCACAAAAGAAATTTGCTACCAGATCTTAAACAGATTGATTTGGACTTCAGTGAGCATTGTGTTTATGGAAAACATAAGAGAGTCAGATTTCTCAGAGTCAGAAAAGAAAAGAAGAATGAAAGGTTAGAGCTTGTGCATACAAATGTATGGGGACCAGCTCAGGTATCATCTCTTGGTAGCTCTCATTATTATGTTACTTTTATTGATGATGCAACTAGAAAAACTTGGGTTTATTTCATTCGACAAAAATCTGATGTTTTTGATACTTTTAAGAAATGGAAAGCTTATTTCTATCTGACAAAAATCTGATGTTTTTGATACTTTTAAGAAATGGAAAGCTTTGAAAGTTGAGAATGAGAAAGGAAAAAGTTTGAATGTCTCAGATTAGATAATGGATATGAATATTGCAGCAAGGAGTTTAAAAATTACTGTTCATACCATGGGAAACATAGAGAGAAGATGGCCCAAGAACAACCAAGAAAATGGTACGTAAAGGATGAACAGATTAATCATGGAGCCGCAAGGAGGCGGAGATCGCGATGCCGGGCTTTCTCAGCGCCCGGTAGACTTTCGAGATATTGTTGTTTACTTAAAATAAATAGAGGACCTTCAGCTCTTTGATGGTAGAATTCCAAGAGGAATGGACAGGAAAAAGGTAAACTTTTCTTTGAAAATCCTTTCTAGAGGAAGCATTTGTCTGGCATTGATAAAGGAAATAGAACAAAGCTTGATTTAAATCCAAGTAAACTTTATTAGATACTCTGTTAATAGGATTTTGCTATCATTATGGCATTTTCATGAAAATAACAAAATCAATAGAGTGGCCGCCATATTCAATGAGAAGGTCATACAAAGATCGCTACAGGGAAAGAAACGTGAAGAAGAAAAACAAGAATACGCATTGATGAGATCACCGAAAAATAAATCTAAAGGAACCCCAAAATCAAAATGTACACAAACAAATGTGAGCAACATGTAACTCAAACACCCCGCAAGTGTTGTTAGAAGATCTACCGTGTTAAGTATGTCTCCTAACGATACCTTTATTGTGGCCATTTATTTTTTGACTGATTCTGGCGAACCATAATGTTATGAAGAGGCAGTGCACGTAGACACTAAAATAAAGCAGCAAAGCAGCGAAAGAGGAATGATTCCTTGGCAAATACAACCGCATTCTGGGACTTGGTCTGCTGACGGAAAAAGAGCATTGTAGAATAAATGGGTTTACAAGCTGAAGGAAGAAGATGAAAGAGAAAAATGGCACAAGGCTAGACTTATTGTAAATGGGTTTGCAAAAAAAGAAAGGTATATATTTTGATGAAATATTTCTCCTCGCGAGCAAAATGACTTCAATTAGGACTACTTTAAGTCTTGTGGCGCTGAAGATTTGCATCTTGAATAGTTAGAGGTAAAACCAACTTTTCTCCATGTTGATTTGGAAGAAGAGATTTATATAGCGTAGCAACCATTTCGTGGGTATGAGGTCAAAGGAAGGAGAATTTGGTGGCGTGTTCAAAAAGAGTTTGTATGGCCTAAAAGCAAGCCCCAAGGCGCTGGTATTTGAAACTGGATGTTTATGACGTAATTGCGGTTATAGTAGATGTCATTCCTATCACCGTTTATTTTAAAGGCTAGGAAAATGGAAGCTATGAAGCTATCTCGCCATTGCGGCTGTAGGATGACATGCTTGTTGCGGTGGTCTCAATATGCGTGATATAAATATGTCTGCAAGAAATTAGCCAATTCATTTCCATAATACAGAAGGATTTAGGTGCTCGAAAGAAAATCCTTGGCATGAGAATAACGAGATAATAAAAACAAGAATTGACATTGTCTCTGTGGTGAGTACAGAGTAAGAAAAGTTTGGAGAGGGTTTAGGAATGCAAATTGCAAGTTCACTAAGACACCTTTGGCTAACCATTTCAACCATCCAAGGAAATGTGTCCCAAGACACGTGAGGAGATAGAATACACGTCCAATGTCCCTTATTCATCAACAGCTAGGCTTGATGTACGTGCAATGGTTTCACAAGACCATGATGCACACGCAAAGGGGAGTTGTGAGCAAGCGTATAAGGAACAATAAGTAAAGAACACAGAAAAGTGGATTCATAGCCTGGAGGTACCTACTCATGCATTATGTTTTGGAGGTTCAGAAAAATTCTTCTATTGTGATATGTTGACGATATGGCAGGTGATAGAGATAATAGGAGGAGTACCACATGGTATATTTTTCCTATAGGTGGGTCACCAGCGGTTTATATCAAAACTGCAAAGTTGTTGCTGTATCAACAACGAGGAATAGTATGTTGTCAAGCAAGCAAAGGTTGGGGTAAAGGAGCATTCGTCAAAGGTTTATGGAGGAACTGGGAGCAGCTACGGAGAATAAACAGAAGAAATTGCGACAAAGGAAAGTGCAATCTTATCTGCAAAGAACCTAACCTCCATCAAGAATAAGAATATATTAATTGAGGTATCATTTCCATAAATCCACCTTGAAGATGGGTTACTTGAAGTTGGAAATATACACCAGCTAGAATCCCTATTACGTTAACAAAGGAGGGTCCGTGAGAAAACCGAAGTTCCCGGCCGCCGGCTTGGTCTTCAAGAATGAAGATTAAGATGAGAATTTTTCAGGTCCAAGAAGGTTCAGAGTCCAACATACATCAGCAGGAGTTGTTGAGCATCACTCGGCGGGAGATTGTTATTGTGGAGCCCTCATTATCTTCTTGATCTGAGCAGGTCTTAAGCCATCTCCGGTATTTATACCCTCCGCGAAGACTTTACACCCTGTAAGTATGCCATCTCCACACTTGGATGGAGAATGGTTCGGCTAAGCCCCCGTAGGAAAATTGCCTTGTAACGTATACATTGTAATTACTGCAAAACTGGACCATTCATATTGCAGATATGACTGTATAAATTATGTTAGGGTTTTCGCCCGGCGGAAACCCTCTCATATGAGGGAAATGTATTGCTGGGTGTACGTCGGCGCAGTATTGTATTCTAAGAGAGAGAGATCATGGAGAAAGAAGATGAAGTTACAACGGTTTTATTGTAGGTTGTATCCCTTCATTTGTCGGATAGGTTGTACGCCTCATTTGCCGGATAATAATAAAGGAAGGACTGGAAATTTCTCCTCGTGACGAGCTCACACCGGTGAACCAAATTTGTGTCTCTATTGTAGACGCGTATCTTCTATGTTTGTTTCGTGATTTGTTTTATTTTATATTGCCCACGTCCGCTTTTCTAACATATTCTATTCACGTCAGGTTTACACGTGGAGCAATACCTCCCACAACTACCATAATATCAACATGAAGGTTATACTGAAATCACTCCACATAGTCTTCCAAACTATCATCATCTTTTTGCATCATTTTGAAGATCTCTTCTTTAAGTTCTATGCCCTTGTAGTAGTCTTGATATTTCAAAATGATTTTTTTTCTCATCCCAAGTTCAATGTTTACATTCCCACCAAGTCTAGCGAACACTCCCGGAGGTTGCACCCTTCAAAGGATCCGTGACATTTTGAGAAAATGAAATGAAAGGTGGAAGGCAATGAAATACACATAAATATTTCCAAACAAAGAAATTCAATAATACACAATTTCTATTAACACGAAAGGAATGTACATAGACTCAGGTAAAAAATGCAGAGTGAAAGATTCACTAAAATGGTGGTAGATTATATCCCAGAAGAGATGTGTTCGCCACTTGCATTCGCAAGAATATGAATACAAAGAGGCTCCAGCGGCCCCTTTTAACATAAGTAAAAATCCAAAACCCTAGCCCTGTAAGATGAAAAATCCAAAAGGTTTGTCCCGGCGCTGGGGTAGCTACTACGTCAAATTCCCGTGGGCATAACTTTTGCATACAATTTCTTCTTTGGCACTCGATACACCGCTGGAAAGGTCTAACCGAGAATAATGAATTTCACCACCTTAGGGCAAATGATTTGGCAGTCACCTGAGCCCCAAATCCCAAAAAAATGTTATTTAGGGCCCCAAAATGGCCCCAAAATTTTAGGACCTAAAAATTGTAGATAAAAAATTACTAAGATGAAGAACTATGTTGAGTCGGTTGAAGAGATGGGTGGCCATCAATGTTCACCTAGATCATAATCCCTTCCTCCCAGGGTAGGTTCATGGTATCCATTGGCGCTGAGTTCCTAGGGGATAGGGGGAAGCATTTGTTGAATCTGGATCTTGGTGAGTTGTGTGCTTTTTTTGGAGAAGTTGTGTTGCTTGTTTTGTTGAAGGTTGTCATGAACCCATGGTTGGAAGGGTTGTACCTTTTTAAACATTCTAGCTACATGATATGACTATGCTTGAAGGAATCCTTAATGGCTTGGCTTTAATCTTGCTCCATTACAGGATTCTACTGGACACAATGTGCTTGGAACGAGGGTCAGTGGTTGCAAAGTAGTTCTTCTTTGTTCACCACAAAATGTGAAGAAGCGAATTGTAGTATGAGATTTACCTTGCTTTATTAATCGCTTAGGTCGGACAATAGTCAACTACCTCCGACATCATGTATAGGTTAAAGTAACAAATGACACTACTGGTCGAGACTCTTAAATATCATCATGGGGCTTCACATATATGGTTGGGTCTAAAAGAACATCAACAATAAAACATCCAACCAGGGAAACATCACATAATACCTCCGCCTTGAAGGGTTGGATGCCATAGGACAATAGACACTGATGGCTGACACATAGATATAATCCTTGGCGAAGCCACCGGCTGCCAGGCTGGTCATGGTGTGTGTAGCTCTAATAATCCCAAATCGCTTGATCTATGTCAGATGATGTTCTTTCTAGCTTCCACTATCAAAGATAAAATGCATTGGGGTCCCCTACACCCATCCGTAATGAAAAAGGCACTCCCTTCATGATCCTGCTGTTTCTTCTAGCCGAATTGCCATGATAATAATGCTGGGGTCTACATCGAAGGATCCTGCCTTCTACCGTGTTTTCTAATCCATCAATCAAGCGTATTCAAGTTCCATTGTCTTGATCTTGACCACCACAATGACCCATACTGACATTCATCTAAGTAGTTGTGTCGAAAGATTTTGGTAGGGAAATCACACCATTTTCCAGTTGTCCTCTTCGCCTTTCCATTTCACCTCTTCCGTGGGTTTGAACTAGTTTTCCTAAGGTTGGTTGTTAGGCCATCTCTTTACCTATTTCTTTGGTTGTTGTAGACGGCACCCAAACTCTTGCTTGTTCTCGGTGCTTAAATTCTTGTTCGATTTTAACAGCAAATACATCGTTAAGCAACACCTAGTGATGAGATGTCCGAACCATTTCGCTTGGAAGGTGTCCGTGTAGAGCCCCATGGTATTTAGGAACCAAATGTCGCTTAGAGTCTCTTTGATACCTACCATAAAGTATGGAAGGTATTAGTGAACTGACACCCGCTTTGGCCCCCATTCTGCTAAGGAGAACGACCCTCATGTAATCGGGTCATCATGGGGTTTCCAACATGGTAATATTATTCCCTTGATCAAAGATCCACAAAATTTCTGTGTGTGGGCCTCGACCCTTACATATTACTTTGTGGAAATTTTCTCCCAATAAGTTTCCCACCAATGTTGACATGGGGTAGAGACTAAGGAGTGTGAAGGTGATCTTTTTCTTGTTTGAGAAATTATGAACAAAGAAATAAACTAGCATAGTTAACCATTTTTCTAGGGCATCTTCATCTATCCGGTCCTTCAAATACAAGAATATCAAAATTAACTTGTAGCTCGAAGGCTTAGGTGCCTTGAAAAATTTTGATGAAGACGCATCTAAGAGCCATTATATCGACATGCATTGAAGGATGTGGGAAAATTTCCATCATTTCGTCCCTTTGTCAATGAGCTTCTCAAGTACACAGATTAATAGAATCTTATGGCTCCCGCCATTTTTATTTCTTCTTCATGGAGGGTTTCTTAAGTATGCGAGAGTGATTGTCCTCAAGAGACAAGCTCAAGACCCACATTGCTATACTCGGACCTCGGCTCTGGGACATGTAATGAAAAGATCAAGAGCGTCCGCTTCCATACCACACTCGATCCAAATTTTCTATTTTGAGAACTAAAATGAAAGGTGGATATTAAGCAATGAAAGCTTGGATTCCATGAAAATAGAGAAATACAATAATACACTACATTAATGAAAGAAATGTACTTAGACTATAAAATATTAAAGTGAAAGTACCTGGCTAGAATGGTGGTAGCTTACCTCCAAGAAGAGATGTACCAACTACTCACAGTCGCAAGAAGATGATCAAGCTACAATGAGGCTCCAA
Source organism: Picea sitchensis (assembly GCA_010110895.2). NCBI lineage: Eukaryota > Viridiplantae > Streptophyta > Pinopsida > Pinales > Pinaceae > Picea > Picea sitchensis. The sequence goes on from SNQJ01S0186437.1 coordinate 6,549, forward strand.
AGTTCCTTTTAACATAAGTAAAATCCAAACCCTAACCCCTTTAAGATGAAAAGCCAAAGAGTTTCAGGGTCTGGGATGGTAGTTGATATGTCAACTCTCTGGGCTGAATCCTTTGCATACAATGATCTTCATTTGGGGTGCTTAATAAACAATTAGAAAGGTCTAACCGAGAAGAACGACTTTGTACTAGATTGAAAGTGTGTTTCATTAGTCACTTTGGCCCCAAATCCCCAAAAAACGTCGTTTAGGGCCTCAAAATGACCCCAAAATTTTGGGACCTGAAAAACTACCGAAAAACTGCCAAGGTGTAAAATTGTTTTTCAAACCAATGGAATAGGTGGGTGGCCACCGATATCCACCTAGATCATTCAGGGTGGAAAGAAACAATTTTAAATTCTAGGTAATAGTAGAGTAATCATAACTTCTACAAAGAACACCAAACTCAAATAAGAATGCATTAGTGTCTTTGCTGGCCAAACCATGGAAGTTTGGTAGAGCAGATGGGGGAATGTTCTTCATTTGTATTGCTCCAGTAGGATCTCTGTTAAGGATAAAAAGTGACTATGTCCTCAAGGTTGTTTCCCATTACTTCTTCATTTTCCATCTTGTACCATAGAATAAAAGGTTGTTCTTGTGCTATAGACACTTCAGAGATTGCTGCTACTTATGGGTCTTGAATAGGATTGGTTTGGAATTTTATGTCAAGTTGCCCTTCAATTGTAGGAGTAAGCATCACTTTTTCTATGGGGATCTCTTCCTTGATTGGTTCAAGTATGGGAAATCTCTCAGGTCCCTCGAGTCTTATTCATCAAGTTCCTCCTCCAACCTTTCCTGCCAAAGGGTTAGTAGAGTGGGTGGCACTTGCAACACCACTAGATGGGGCGACAAGGTTGGGTTTCTTTTGAGGATTTTTACCTCTAGTTCCCTTAGTCTTATTCATATAGTCTTTATCATTCTAGAAATTAAAACTACCAAAATTTCCAACATGACAAGGGCCCATGGAGACTGATTAGAGTATTCTGTGTAGGATTTCACCTCCCATCTTACTGCTTGCACCTTTTGAGTTGAACATGTTGGTCCTGCAAAAACTAAAAGAGAAAAATTGCACACCCTCTTGAGATTAGCTCCTTCAACGCTTCCCCGACAAAGGTGCCAAAATGTCAAACAATCAAGCATGAGACTCATGTTATAACAAGCATTCGCTGAACTATAAGCATGAATAAAACTGCAACATTAATTAACTAACCTCATTACATAATTCTATTAAACTGTCTACAAGAATCAAACTTAATGAATTGATATCAGTAATGAAATTACAATTAATTCTAATGCAAGGAATTAAATAAAACAAACTAGGGTGCCACTTCTGAGATAAAGGGGGCCCTTCCTTCCCTCAGAAGTATGCCCGCTATACACTTACAAGCTCATAAACTAAACAGATGAATGCACATAAGCCAATCTTATATTCCATAACCAAGATAATACATATATATGTTGAACATAGTTTGATTTTCTTCCCTCTTAATACTGTAATCAATATGTATTTTCAAGCACAAATGCCTTTGATATTTATACAATGATATCCAAAATTAAGATTTCTTTAAACATCCAATCCTATACAATCTACTAAGGATAGTCGAGACATTACAACATTAGCTTCAGACAAACCAATCGAACAACATAATTTCATAATAATTCTTTTCGTTGCAATTTCATGACCAAGGGTATGGAATCACAACAAACTCGTGCGCGCTACAAGAATTGGTTGAAGCGTTGACCAAACATAGTGCTTCTGATGTAGTAGTGTTGGCCAAATTGGATAGTGGATGTCCATTTGTACGTGATTCTCTTTAGAACCCGTATCTCCGAATCAAATGGAACGAGTGGAAAATATCTTAACCCTCGTGGTAGCTACAAGACCTATTCAACAAACTACAGGAAAAATCTAGTAACTTCATCAACTTGATCAATTAAATACATTTCATTCATTAAACAAGGAAACATGAAACACTTAGGCAAAGATAATTAACTTTGAATCAAAAATGTGTTTTGAAGGAAAGATGATAAAAGATATATCATTATAAGGTCATAGGATGACAAGTGACAAGATACGTAGTCAAGACAAGGTCCTATAGATTGTACCAAATACATCAAAACAAGGACCATATGACCGTATCACATTGAAGTCAATTTTGGGAGCGATACACCACATCACACCAACTTTGCCTTCATCGTGACAAAGAGAAAACTTCAAAATTTTGGAAGAATTTTACCATATCACATATCTGGAACGTTTTGTTTCCCTTGGTGTATCACATGGAAAATTCTAACTTCTACGATGTATGGCATCTCCCAAAATTTCTACCCAGTGCATCGCTTAGAAGATCATTTTAAGTGTGACATATTGTCTTTGACTAAGTTGTTCTCTCCTGTGATATATCACACCTCCCCAAATTTGAATCATCGCTATGGAATTTCTTTATCTCACCCAATCAAGTTTTATCTGAGACCGAGTGTGATACATTGATGCGATCCCATATGTGTCATTTTATAAATTTTTTAAAAAGGTTCAAAAGTGTAAAAAAGGAGTCGTTTCAAGGTATAAAAACATATTTTCCCCTCATTTAACCATTTTGTTTATTTCTTGTCATTGTCTCCTTGAGCGCATCAAGATATCGAGCACATGAAACTCCAAGTTGATCAGACTACTGTACATATTCATAACAAAATCCACCAACCAATGTCTTTCAGGTATTTATCCATTCTTGTGGGTTAGGTAGATTCTTTGTTTGTAAATTTCCCATAAATAAAAGAAATCTCACCCCCACCAACCTATTCATGCCACATGGCCCCTAAAATATGTATTAACCTAATATCCCATGTACCCATTTCCCCAAGTCTTTATTTTGTATGACTTGTTGAAGAAATGCTCTTCCCTCATCGACTAAACCCTTGTTTCTGGCCACCCTAGTTTCTTTTTGTTCCCATTTGGTGATGAATCACCATGACATTATTGGATCCCCCTTCTCTCATTTTTCATCATGATAAAACATTATACCATACACAACAAAGGTACTATAGGCATCACTTGAAGGAAAGGGAGTCATGCCCCATTTCCAAAATAAAATCCCCAACTTTCCCCTTTTTCGAATTTGACTGACCAATGGTGCACTTCATGTGTAGGTATTGCAATAACTATGGTCATGCTATTTTCCATCCCTGTTTATGCAATCAAAATCATGTTGGACCATTATAAAAAGGATTTCCCCCCTTGTTTTGGACAATATCGTAAGCAACATGATTTTAGGGGTAAACCAATGAGATATAATATTGAAATGCAAGAATCCTCCCTCTTGAAGATGACCACCATCCATATAAGAAATTTTGAACCCTTTGTTATAAGTCTCCATACATTTATTTATATATTTTGAAAACTAACAATGCTAATGTGTGATGTTGTTTGTTGGTGTAGATTTGCAACAAGAGTGAGAAAATATACGAACTTTGTGGTTGTATCAAAGTTATAAACAAAAGTGGGTGAGAAAACAAGAAACCCTATTTCTCTAGTGATTAAATTCCATTATAACTATGATATTCAGAAATATAAAAGGCATGCAACTGAAAAGATACCCGAATAACACAAGGTAGAAAGAATCATGATGATGAATAATACCCAAATAACTAGAGTACAAATAGATAACACCTGTGAAGAAACCAATGAAAACGAATGTCTCCTGGTGGTCTCTCCGTGGGAGGGTTCTTCTTTCTTTCTCCTGGTGTATGGTAGCATTGGTTAGACTCTCCTCTTGGCTAAAAGTAACTATTGTGAGATGAAGCTAAACTATCAGTGGAAATTTCGGTAGCATCTTTGTACTCTCATGAAAATTCATATGGAAATGGTATGGCTCTCTTTATTTTATAGGAAAAATAGTGGTTATCCTTGATATGGTGAAAATAATAAAATATTATAGTTAACCACTAATTTGAATTTTTTCTTTAATTTGAACAAAATAAAGAGAGGGAAATGCATAGAAGGGGATTATGACTTAATTAAGTGAAATAACTTAGGAAAAAGGGGTTTTCCTAAGTTATGGAAGGAAATAATGGTGTGAAAGTGTGTATGACAAGAGATAAATGGACTATGAAGGTGCATATCGGTAAGCATTTTCCTTTTGGGCTAGGTGTGTGAATAAATGGTGATAACAAATGCCCCTGAATGTGTGAGGTTAGGCGCAAATCACATGACTGGCATACATTATAGTTTTCTTTCACTGGGATATGTGTCACCTGAAGAGGAGAAGCGCTACCACAAGAAAAGAAAAGAAGGCCCAACTAGCAAAGAGGCCATAGAAAACCACGTGCCAACAACGGGTCATCAAGTAGGGAGTAATATGATCTCAATGGACGAGGTAGGCATACCCATACTCATCAATAATATTCATGACATCATTAAAGAGACTATAAAGGAGTCTCAAATACAACATGACACTGCAAAATATAGCCAGACTATATCAACATGATAATATCAATCTTATATACAATATCTGGATGGGAAAATATGAAGTACATCCCAACTGTGGTTGAAACAAGTACATAAGAATAGATTCCCCCTCATGCTAAAGGAAGGGGGTGGAAATGACATGAGAAGCCCCCCTAAACATGACTGATGCTCCACAAACCTTTCATGAGCATGTTGGAGGAAGGCTCATCATGGCGCTATGAGAATGGCGGTACAAAGCCAAGCAAATACGAGGAACTGTATTTGAGGCTGAATCATACATGCATGTACAAATCTCAATAATGCGAGGACATGAGATCCAACCAAGTCTGAGAGTAATGAGGACTCTCTCATCATGGTCCAAGGTCACCCATCGACTGAGGGATAGGTACCAAGGTACAACAAACCATCCCCTAGAATAGATGTACTGGAGTCGATTGAGGAAAGTCCATCAAAGCCCAATAGGGAAGGAGTCTATGTAGGTCTGATGTCCAAAGAACAACCTGTGAAGCTATAACTCCAGAAGTAGCTGCTGAGGCTGACACATGTGGGGGGATACCTACAGGGAAACCCCCTCCTATGGTTTGCTACATATCACACATGTCTGGGATGATGACATCAAGAACTGGATCACTGAACTGTCAAGTGTATGAGTCTCAAATGTGTGAAAAGGAGCTAAAGTGGAGCATATAAAAGACAACCAAGGCAAAAAGGATAAGGATGGATATAAGATAACAATCCTCTGGGCCAACCCTCTAGAATACAAGTGCTGAAGTCGAGAGAGGGAAGCCTCGTTGGAACAAAGAAAAGGAATCACCGAGGGACCAACACAAGGTGACAAGCATGGTATGACTAATGGGAATTGACACCAGGGAATGGATGGAAGGAAAAGAGAGATGGACTAAAGGATTTCCTTGTCCACAACATAAATATAGGTCTAATCTGGTAGAAACTAAAGACATCCATAAGGATGGTGGGTGACTGGGCACGATGCTAGTCAAATGTATCAGTGGGACAACTGTAGATGGATAGTTGGGAAACATGTGATGGGTACAACTAATGGAGGGGTGACTCATTGTATATAATATGAACAAGGGAAACATAGGGATGCTGCCGGGTGGAAATGAGTGTGTAAGCAATGAAAAATTACTCACCAATGTGTTCAAAACATAGTGGGCAAGTGGAATCTTGGTGGAGGAAGCCACTCAACAGAGAGGGATTCTTACCAGGAGTGTTGATGGGACTGGCTAGTAAGAGGGGATAATAAAGGAGGAACTCCTCCTAGAAATTACAATGAGGCTAGCTAGGAGGAGTGCACCCAAGTGAAAATTCTTCCTAGCAATGCCAATGGGGCTAGAAAGGAGGAGGTAATAGAAGGGGGATATTCTTCCTAGTAATGTGGTTGGATAGGAAGAAATGAAATGGGAGAAGTCTTCTCAGAAATACAGATAGGGCAAGCTAGGAATAAATACATAGCCCAACCAATGGGACCTTCCTAATAATGCAAATGGGGTTGGTCAAGAAGGAACCAAATAATCAAGAGAGACATAACCCCCCAACTAAGAATGTCGATGAGGCTAGTTAGTAAGGGGATCATGAAGGAATACTCATCCTCATAATGCCAATGGGGTTGGTGAGAAGGTGATTATGAGACAACCCTTCTTAAGAATGCCAATGAATTTGGTTAGGAGAGGATAAGGGAGAGATATTTCTACAAAACGCCAATGGGGATGGTCTATAATGGATCCCTCAAAGACAACAATCCTCCAATTAATGCTAATGGGGTTGGCTAGGAGGGAATAAAATGACACCCCCAACTAAGAGACTCAATGGAATGCATGGGGCATGACCCCAACTACGAGAAATCATTCAACTGAGGGATATATAACTCTTCATGGGAGAAAATGGCTTTCAGATGAAGCACAAAATTGAAAAATACCAAAAGTACCCTTTTGAAGAATAAGATGAGAGGGTTCCAATGATGCAAACGGTTCGTCAATCATAGTTTTCATGAGCTTGCAACAAAAATGGAGATTTTCCATTAAATGAGTTTCCCTCCAATTGTGTGGTTCATTATCACAAGTGGTGGAGATTAACGTGGAGAGGAGGAAAATGACCGAAATCTTGCTAAGTTCACTATAGAAGATTTCAACTGATGAAAACTGGTAATTTGTGTCTCAAGTTGGTGGTCTATCCATTCTCTTCAATTCTATCAGATTAATTTTCTAGATTAAGGGATATTTTGACTGTTTGGGAACCCTAAAATTTTGGGGCCTAATGCACTTTTTGGGCCAGAAAGACGGTTGACCAATGTAAGAAATGTCTTTTTAAGTGCATGGGACAATGCACTAAATTGGAGGAAAAGTGTCTTGGTCAACCTTTCCCAAATGGGACCAAAATTGTTGGGTGGCCTCTAGTCTAGTGGGGAATAAAGAGGCAACTCACATGGTGAGGTTTTGTGATATGAAGGAACTGACAAAAGGTGTTTGTGCAAGTATGGAAGATTTCAAAGTGATATGGTGAGAGCAAGACTTTGAGGATATCCAAGCACATGTGCAAGGAGATCCAACTATGTGAAGGGAACTAGTGCAATACGGGCTTCTCAAGTACTTTGAAATTCTTCTAATGCGAGTAGGAGAAGGAATCTTGTCACACATAGTGGGGTATTGGGACCCTGATGATGGAGTGTTCATGGTTCGTGGTGATCGTTTGGAGATAACCATACATGACATATACTTTCTCACCAGGTTACCCCAACTAGGGGTGGTATTGGAAACTCCACCCATGTTGCCTCGAGGGAGGCAGGTAGAGGAGTTTTTAGATCGCCATTGTCTTCTTGGCATCCAGATCCATGATTTTGCTATCTATGTAGGGGACATATAGATATAGAGACCTGGGTTGTGGCAATGACAATGATCCGGATACTTGGAAGTCACTCTCTACACAAGGTGACTAGAGGTCAGATGCTTGTGATTGAGAGGATTTTATAGGGTGCTTAGTTTGGGTGGGCACAAATACTCTTGACGATGTTGAAGAAAAGTTTGACAATGTGTCAGAGAGAATGAGGAGGAAACTGTGCCTTCGAGACAATATTATGTTCTTTCTTCTTTGAGTGCATTCCAACACTCCACCTACATGTGCACATCCATGATGGGGGGCATCAGGAGCCCAATATGCGTCGATGCGGTGAACTAATACGTAGAGGTGGGGGTGGTGTAGTGGGAAATGTGTTCCGACCTGAGTTCTTATGTCATTGGGAGAAATTCCTGATGGTGATCGAGGAGTATCCATACTCAGGGATGAATTACCAAGGGGATCCAGAACTACCTTTTCGATTTGGTCGTGCACATGGACCTAATGGTAAGGCATAGTGTGAATATGTTTGTGATATATTTTTATTTCATCTTGTGAAATATGTCAATATGTGATACTAACGACATGCCCATGTGCAAATTGTAGATATAACACTGGTGAGATCAGTGAGGAAAACAACAACAAGGGAGGCTAGTACATCTGCTAACACTAGACCACAAGGGCCTGGACATGGCGATTATATGCAAGTGAAGATGGAGGACTTCCATCGAAGGTTGGATAGTTTGTTGACCGAGGTACTTGAGCGCAGGTGGCATAATATGGATGACCATTATATTGTCACTTGTGTCATAGTACGAGCAGAGTGGTGCTCCATCCTACGGAGGGTAGGAGTCACGAGATAGGTGGTGCAAGACCTCACATCAGGGGACACGATTCCCTTAGAACATATTGTGCCATCCGATGGGAATGAGCATTAGGGGGTGGGATAGATGANAGTACGAGCAGAGTGGTGCTCCATCCTACGGAGGGTAGGAGTCACGAGATAGGTGGTGCAAGACCTCACATCAGGGGACACGATTCCCTTAGAACATATTGTGCCATCCGATGGGAATGAGCATTAGGGGGTGGGATAGATGACCCCCCATTGTTGTATTATATAGCATGTAATGGACATGTCGGTTGTATTGTAGAATAGTGTAATCATACTAATACAACTTATGCTATTTTTGGTTTTTTAATATATAATATGATGATGCACATATATATACATGTGTGATTATGAAATGAAAAATTAATAATGCATGGTATGTACTAATGTGCATGTATGATAGTGTAGAAATGAATGCAAAGTGTTATCTTCTTGTCAATACATGTGATAGGTGCCAGTCTAGGTTGTTGTTTGCAATGTTGTCTACAAACTGATTATGACTTCTAGGTACATGTTTGAATGTAATGGATTCAAATGATCACACCATGAGTTGAATACACAATTATTTTTTAAATAAGCATGGGTGGTGCACACGATATGCACCATTCAACTGCATTATGAGAAGTTGGGAATCTAAAAAAACATGAAGGTGATAGATGAGATGAGCAAGGGAATTGTCTGAAAAACCTATCACTGCATCATATTCGGCCTGCTTATTGGTGGTAGGTCCAATGAAAACACCTTTAGAATGGTAGAGGTTAAGCATGGGGGTAAATAGGGACCAAGTTGTTGATGCTAGATTCCGTGAAGAATGATTCACACCATTGGCATAACCAATATAGTAGGAGGRCAGAGGGTCCATCTGAAAGGTGAAAGAAGATAATAAATGAGATGCAAGATATGAAAGTTAAATGCAACCAAAACATGAAATATAAACACTATACAAAGAAAGTGTGATATGAGATGCTCACAAAGGGTTGTGAGGTACATCCTCAAAGAAGAGAATCATGTGAGATTCTAACTTCGAGGGTTCAGTACCAGGGGAGATGGGTGAGGTATAGGCATAGGGCGGGGATGGATCACGATGAGACTATGGATATTATACCATCAAGGTAGAGACATTTGTATGAGCAAGCTACAACCAATGAAGGACCTCCAAAGCATCTCAATACTGGGGAAGATGCGGACATTGTGAGAGTAATGACCATTGTTGGATGCAAAACCAATCAGGGGAAAAGGATATTTTTGGGAAAAGAAACATGAAAGTAAGAAAGGAAAGCTAGAAGGAAAAGAAGCATGTGTGAGGGAAACATGCGAGGTGTGCATGCAAGGAATACCTAACGACGCTAGGGTTAGGGTTTTTGCAATGTATTATAATGGCTGATGAGCCAAGAATATAAATAAGTAGTACTTAGGGGAAAAAAAGGGGATGGAAGAGAGACGAGTGAAAAAGGGAGAGTCTGGAAGTTGTAAGGTTTTGTACTATTTCGTAAGCTGGTGAGCTACTCAATCTTGAGGTTTAGATCATAGGTTGAGGATCCTAGTGCGATCTAGTCAACCTTGCAGGGATCGGGGATCCTGTTGAGAGTGTAAGATCCAAGATTATAAACAAGCGCGGCGTGACATATTAATGAACTATAATAAAGAAGCTTGAGAGCCAGATCTTTGTGGACGTAGTCCAGGAGGGGGTGAACCACGATAAAACTTGTATTGTGTGATTGAATGTATCATCTGTAATGTTGTTAAGTAGTGGATGTTAGATGAATGAATGAAGGAACTAGTAGATCTGATATTTCACATGCATGAATAGATTGACTGCTCTAATAAGATGTTAGGATAAATAAATAAATATTACAAGGTACAACCACAGATCTCCACTCATTCCCAGGTTACAAACACCTGAGTATTGAAGCCACCCATAGAGCTATCTCGAGTGAGATTGCGTAGTACACTCTGTGTACTGGGTTGCCATCTGGTTTACTAGAGGGGCCAATAGTTCTAGAGGGATTTTGTTGGGAGCTTGTTAGGCATGAACCTGGGTCAATCCATGACAGTAAGGTAGGATCATAATAGAGAAGTGATGAAGTAGAATAAATAAAACCAACAACCATAATGGTCACATAACACAGAAGGTTGTTTTTTATGCAAAGTATTCAGTCGTTTGGCGACTATTTCAAGAAGGTGGACTTCCATAATTTGAGTGGAAGAAGTGACATCCAGATCATTAGAGTTATAGATATATTTCAATTCAAGAAGTCGGGGGAAATGAAAGGTAGGATGACTTGGCAACTCACACAATACATAAGGACTAACATATCTCTCTATGGTATGTTATGTGGTTGTGGTGGGATGAGGGGCATTTTGGGTAACTTTGCCTTTGGCATTACTCTGACTTCGAGCTTTCTTGGTCTTAGATTGGGTAGGGTATTGAGGTGGTCATGATGGGACTTAGGCATACCCAAGTGAAGGCTGGGGGAGATGAGGTGTGAAGGGTGTAGTTGGATGTGGGATACCCGTGTGAATCAGAATAGGCTGCATGAGGGTCAAAGCAAAATAAGGTCGGAGCTAAGAGCTAGGAATGGGGGTAGGAGGTGGATCCATATACCATGTAGGGATCCCGAGGGTAAGGTTAGATAGGGTGAGGGTAGACATGAATAAAGTACTAGTGATCCCAATGTTAGGAAATGAGGGACACTTCCACACTAAACCTAGTAGAAGAGAGGAAGAAATATTTAAACAAGAAAGTAAATGACAAAGAAAACACATAGTACACAAAGATTTTACCCTGGAAACCCAAACGAGAAAACCAATGTTCCTTGAGATTTTTGCTCTCTTGTTGTCTTAATCATTTAGAATAAAAGGTTACATGCCTAACCTTGATCCACACCTAAGATACAATCAACATCATACCTTCATTATTTACACAAGAACAAATCTATAGACAATTTTGGCTTACATCTGCATGACCAACAACCTCTATGATTATTGATTAGTGATTAGCTTTTACAACAATACAACATGTTAAGCCCTAAATAGTGGCACATTACCCCTTAATTGGGGCATATTACATTATTAATGTTACTTTATTTATGTCGACTTGGGTCCATTAGTTGTAATTGTACCTCCTAGTCTCCTATATATACCAAGGAGACATTTTCATTTTGAATAATCTAGTATTTGACATTTATGTGGTGTATAAGGAGGTTGCCAACTCGAAGAGGCTTATTATCTAAATTTATCTCTTTTTCAAGGTGTTGAGTACTTATTTTGAGGTTTTTCTATGCTATAGTGATATTTGGTTCTTAACATATGGTATCAGAACTCAAGGTCTTGGGATTTCGCTGCTACATCTGAGACACCTTGGAATTTTCACTATAACTCTTTTTCTACAACGTTTCAAACAAAACCCCTTGGAGGATATTTAGTAGACGAATCAAGGTACGTTGGGTTAAAATTTCAGCTTCAGAGGCATTATACTTTCGGAGATACATCCTGTGTAAGATAGAGTTCTGGAATCATCCTGAATTGAGTCATCACGGGATTTTCACTATAAATTTTTTTCTTTAACATTTCAGACTCTGAAATCCACAAGCTATTCACAAAATTGATTAAAGTACATGTGATAAAAAAATCAGCTTTTGGGTCATCTTATATTTGTAGATACATCCTGTGGAAGATAGGGTATATGACTAGTCCTATTGACTAGTCTCAATAAGGTGTTCCGGGTAAAACAATAATAAATTATTACTAGAGTATCCAAATTGAGTGAGACTAGTTGCATTGGATAATGGACAGTCTATAGTATTTCTGTAACAATTTTCAGAATTTTATATCAATTATTTTGTGCGGGGCACACTATACAAGTGAGATCTCCTGGAGAGTCCAAAAATAAACAAGTTGTGGGGAAGTTACCATAAATTCCACTTGGCACATCCAATTTTGATAAGACCT
>SNQJ01S0186438.1:0-18597 GCA_010110895.2 Picea sitchensis
GTAGAGGATCCATGGGCATTGTTTCCCTGGATTGTTGACTATGTAACCCTGTAACCCCCTGTGTGCAAAGAAAACAACAAGTGGGAGAATGTTTGGGTATGTGTTATATTCTTTGCACGAGTAGTAATGAATGAGCGCTTGCGTCGGGCACGCATGGGGTTTAGAGGGGGGGCTTCTAGGCCCCCCCTCGGGGGGTGCAGGGGGGCGGAGCCCCCCGCGCGGGGGTTCGGGGGCAGCACCCCCGTTTTTTTTTCTTTTCGGGCCGACATATTTCCGGGACCACATGATATTAGGTGGTTTTTCGGCACATTGCTTTTTGCCGATGGTTTTCTATTTCCGGTTAAGGAATTAGGGTTTTGGACTAATCCAGGTCATTGGGTTAGGGTTTTGGATGCCGCTGGCTCCTATATGTATATTGTATTGTAAACAATGTAACACAATGTATCAATATAATATATGCTGGTTTTCCCGGTTTGGATTTCTAGGTGAAAAATCTCTATGTAATGTTTGTATTTTCCATTGTATCTTTTCTGTTCTTTTCTGAATATCAATTTGCAGTAGATATTGTACAAGGTTAGAATTTACAACGTGTAGTTGTAATACGCTAGGTTCAAGTTTATCTTTGACCAAAAAAAACCTTTAGACACCCACCCTTTCAGCATCATCTGCATGCGTAGATGAAGTCTCACTTGAGGTATCTATTGGGACTGCAGGAGAAATTTTTTTGTAGTGGTGAGGGAATGGGAGGTTATTCTTTTGTTGATTCTTAATTATATGTTCTGTGTGCATTATTATGAAAGTGCTCTTATTATATTTCTTAGTGGACCAGGTTCATATTACCATTATATTCTAGATTATTGCATAAACGCATTACTGTAACAATCATAACCATTGTGCCATGATTAGACATAAGATAAATCTACTCTAATATGCATCCAAATAGATTCCATAAACAAAAACACAAAAGACATTTAACGCAAAATTTAACGTGGTTCACCCAACTCTGGGTTACATCCACAATGAATGGCTTCTTTATTATGTGTTGGTAATTGCTTCAGGATTGCACATTATGCTTACAAGGATATATCATAGTTATGTTCCTCTCTCCTAGCCTATCCATTATGTAGTGTAAGACTCTCTCTTCCTCTGCATCATCTCTTACATTAAGACAGTGATTCTCTCCCTTCTTAGACTATTCGATCACCCTTCTTATATACAGGAGCTCTCAGCAGCTTCGAACAGACTCCACAATACTAATCGAGAATAACCACATGGAGGAAACCCTATTCTCCCAACCCAATACATATTTACATAGAAAATCTAGGGCTTAAAACCCTATTTTGTTCATCCCAAAACTCTATTACAATGTATGACTACTCCAGTTAACTTGCTTTTTGGCCTTCTTTCACCTACATTTTCATCTGCATGCTTCTTTTTCACTCTGACTATTGTTCATCTTTCTTTTGTGCATCCTTCCATATTTAGAATGTTGAGTTGTCATCCCTGCTTTTCGTCCACTTTCTTCTCCAACTTTATTTTCTTCTTTATTCTTATGTCTTCTTTATTCCTTTGTTTGCACATTGTCATCCTTCTACATATTGTCCTCATGGATGCGCCTCAACTGTGTGCTCCCTAATATTCCTTCTTCTTCTGCACACTTCTTCTAAACTTTGAAATTTTATCCAAAAATTCTTATCCAACATGCCCCCAACACTCACATGTGGCTCATCCTGAGCCACTCATGCTTGTTTCTTGCTCCTCCATGCCTCAAGGAAATTTCGGGAGGCTTCATTTACTACTTCCACTTATTTGAGTATCATTTCCTATGTTTCTACGATATCTTCAGCCCCCTATGCAGTCAAGGTTGTAATTTTCTCTTCTATTTTCTAACTTGCTTGTTTTACCTTTCCCCGTGTAGTGGCTAATTCACCTATTACCCTCACTACTTCTTCGTGTAGTGGTCTTGAACGTTGTTGAAGAATATTTTGTTGATCTCTCATCTTATCCACTTATACATATGACTTCCTCTAAGATAAAGTGGTTGTCATACATTTAGCTGGTGGAAGTGTAGTTATTTTCTCTGAAGCTTGTTGTGCCTTTTCCCGTGCTTCTCTTAATTTTTCCTCCATAGCCTTCATCTCATGATCTTCCACTAAGTCTTTCCAGATTTTCACACTCTCCTCATAGAGTTTGGCACACTCTTCTTCCACCTTCTTGAATTTGGCGACTACTATCATTGTCGTTCTCTCCCTGCCTACACTTACTTCTAGTGGCGTGCATGACACACTACACAATTGTAGTTCTTATATCTATCATCGAAATCCTTTGATGACTTCGTCGATATTCAATACCTTTTATTCCATAGTAACTTATACTACTATGGGGACTTATGAAATTTCCTTGAATAATTTCTAGACGACCGCTTGTGTTTTCCATGCTATAATTTCAGCTTCATCTTTTCCTTGAGGGATTTCCTTACCCTTTCCTTGGCCTCACTTTTGTACTTCATTACTTCCTCCACTCAGCCTTCAACTTCCTTCTTTTTCTGGAGTGCAATGTCATATTTTTGTTGCAACTGATCCCTTTCATCCATTATTCGCGTCAGCTCCTTGTGTGCTTCATCTCCTTAGCTCTTAATCTCTTGCAACAGGTGTATTTACAAGTATTGTAATCTTTGTATCAACATACTTGATACCACTATGTTTAGGTGTACTAATGCGTTCACTTGTTCCTTTAATTTAGATGTTGGAAATTCAAGTGTGTCTGTCTCAATCTAGATTGTTTTGTGCCTAAATGATAACTGGATCAAGACCATATGCACACTCTTTGCTTCCTTCCATGTAATTATGGATGGTCCTCCCTCAGTCCTGCACTCTTTCGTTATGCTAGCTACTTTCAAGAGCTATTGGAGTGTTGCCAACAGATCCTACACTCTTTGTTTTTGCTCTTCTTTCTTCCTGGTTTCTACCTCAATGACTTCCTTTGCGAGGTACCATACTTGGTATCCTGTGTGGTCCATATCATCATTGGTCAAAGTATAAAATGGGGTTTCTCTGTGTGCTTTAGTCTTCTTGCGCTTCCCTCCTACTAGTTCCTTCCCCTTATCCTTTCATTTTTCACTTGTTGTTGGTACTGTTTGTTGAACTTATGTTGCTGAAGGGCTAGGCATATATCTTGCACCATTGTTCTAATCATTCCCCTTCTCCTCATCCTCTTTAGGTTATCCATCACTCTTATCCTGCTATTCTTCCTCTTTCAAGTGCCTCGTTTTCTCTATTGGGTTTTCCACCCTTCTTCCCAATCATTCACAATTAGGAATGCATCTACCAAAGTCAACCTATAGTTGGTTAGAAATCACTAGCACACTGGGTCCTTATTTTCCTGCAAATACATATAATATGTGCAATGTATGCTCGATTAGATACATGATAGTATCAAAAAATACAAATAATGTGACATTAGTGTCCCATTTCCTTCTCCTGTTTGTTGTATTCCATAGGTTGGCATACCGCGTGGCCATACTACCTCTACCATATGTTCCCATGCACTGATAGTAGCCCAGTTCCTAACATCCAACCAATGTAATCAAAAACAAAATCCATGCATAGTGAAATTATGTGCCCTTTTCCTGGGCCTCAATACAATCTTGTAAAAAATGGTTCACCAAGAAGGTGGCCCAATTCATTTGAACCCCTTCGACACATTTTTCTACAGTTTCAATCACTGCAGCTGATACTTCATCCTTCATACATTTTCATAGTAGATTGCATGCCAACACCTGCATTGTAAATCAAACATTGTCATCATTGATGTTTTTAACATCCAATCCCCTTTTCCCTCTGAAAGTGTGTAAATTTTCCTTCATTTCTTCTGATAAGGCTCTCTCCCCTGCGTTGCTGGAAAAAATGGTCAGATCCTCACCGAATTTTGGGAGCCCTATGATCTGTGCAATCAATGAAATATCATATGACACTTGAGTGTCAAGACACAATGTCCCCCCATGGACACAATTGAGCAGTAACTTCACAAAAGCATTGATTTCCAGTCTGCATCCAAAGTGTTGGATCTCCATCAGGTTGAATATGCCATATTTCTCCAATCTGGTTTCCCACACCTATGTCTCCATCACTATTTCTCATGTTCCTGGTACGCTCTTAATGCAAAATTATTTCTCCTTGGCCATCTCTGAAAATTTCTTCTCGTCGATGATATCATGATCCCTGAACTTAAGGCCGACAACCTTGCCAAGCATATATCCTTCAATACTTACACCAGGTGGGACTAGTGATGTTACCAGTAGGTATTTCCCATCTGTTGGTGCTTTGATTAGTGATGTGATATATTTCCTAGGTGGGATATAATCTCTGTAGAAACTGGCTTGTGAAGTCGAAGCCAAAGCTCCGGGTATTTCCTCAACCTATGGTGAAACTACTTGTCGTTTTGACTTCTTTCTTGTCTCTATTGATGGTGCTCCAAAGTTTGGTGGGTCCATTGTCTTGTGCGATAAATTCATTTACTTTGTATGTGGTTGTTATGTGGTAGCTATAATTTGGCTCTGAATCACTCAGGTTTTCTCTGGTTTGATCTAGTTGTCTCTCTCTTTCATGAAAGGCTTAGTAACAATGATTTACACTCAGTGATCCTCAATTTTTTTTTTTCCTCCTTTTCTATTGTGCATGTCTCTTCACACCTTAACTCACTTGTCCAATCTGCCAACGTGGTTGATGAATGGTTAAATAAATTCAAATTTACTACCAAATACGTTGTATGAGTTTTTCCTTGTACTACCAATCTATCATTATTTTTGGCATCTTTTGTCATTTAATATTATATGATGTCTTTATGACCTATCATTACCCTATTATCACCATCGTTCTATGCTTTAATGCTATTATCGGTCTTAATGGTTTCAATATGTGCAACACATTTGCTGCTTCACAATCTTTTTCTTCTATGTTATATTTTCTTAATTGGCGTAGTTATATCACAATGCACAATGATCTTTCTTTCTACACAATCTCCTATGCCTTGTACTCTATAATATTTTTGTTTTTTTCTATATCTACTTTTTATTTGATTTTCTTCCTTTTTCTACTTTTTATTTGTTTTTGTGTGTTTTTCCTTACTACAATAGCACAACTATTATGATACATGTGGTCTAGTGTATCCCAGATTATTGTGCATATTTTGGGTCGTCTCTATATAGTTTCATCCTACTTCCATTCGCCATTCCTCCAAGGACTTCTCCATTCAAGGTTTCCAACTGTGCAACACCTATTTGTGTTACATGTTGAATAACATATGGTCCTAACTCGTGCATTCTAAACTTCCCTGGGTGCTACATAAATTCACTTTCATAAAGTAATACTAAGTCTCCCACTTGAATTTTTTTATGTTTAATGTGTCTATCATGCCAATCCTTCCCTCTTTCCTTTTGAACTTGTCGATGGAAAAATGCAACAAACTGATCTTCCTCAAGTTGTACTAACTGTGCCAATATCTCCTATATTGTGCTAGAGTCCCATATACCAGTGATCACCGCAATGCACAATATAGGTAGAATAAAATCCATTGGCATCACTTTTTCTTTCCGATAGACCAACCTGAACGGTGTCTTCCCTGTCAACCTTTTAATTGTATTCCTGTAATCCCATAACACTACATGAAGTCTTAAGTCCCAATCATCTCCCTATACATTGCATATTTTTTTCAAAGTATTCTCTAGTATTTTAGTTAAAGCTTCCACTATCCCATTGCCCTGAGGATGATACAGGGTAGTCTTCTGATGATGAATTTGAAACTCCTTATTTAATGTTGCAATTGTATTATTCAGAAAGTGGGATCCTTGATCACTAATTAATATTCGTGGACAACCAAACCGTGTGACTACATTCTCAAATAAAAACCTCACAACAATCTTTGTGATGCAATCTAGAACTAGTGTTGCTTATGCCCATCTTGTAAAGTACTTCATCGCAGTGATTGTGTACCTTTCCCTTGATATTATTTATTGTGGGTTGACTGGCTCTACAAAGTCTATGGCCCATTTATCAAATACCTGCAAAGTAACATGTGGGTTTAAAGGCATTTCACCCCTCCTGGATGGCTTTCCCACTCTTTGACATACATCACATGACTGGAAATATTCCTTTGCATCTTTATGAAGTGTAAGCCATAAGAGCCCTGTGCACAAAATATTTTTTTCGGCCGTCTTCCATGCATAATGTCCTCCTACTATCTTGTCATGTGTTTATCTAAGTATCATCGGTCTTTCATGTTCCAACACACATCGTCTTAATATTTTTTCTACTCCCAACTTGTATAAATTATCTGCAATCAACTGATAATCTGTTGCTTTGACTACCAGTTGTTTCTTTTGTGCCACTTTTGTTTCTAATGGAGCCATTTGTGTACTTAGAAACTTCACAATCTCCGAGAAGTAATCATCCACCATTTTAACTGCAAATAGTTGTGCATCTGGTAAGTTGTCATCTAAATTTCCCGCATCTTATCCTGATAATATGCAAAATAGATTATCTGGTCCTGCATTTAACTTCTTGGGTTTCACCACAACCTCGAAATTTTATTCCTAGAACAACAATAGCCATATTCATATTCTCCCCCCCAACACTGTCTTGTTCACTAGGTATTTTAATGAAGAATGGTTTGTGTACATGTTAAAGTGAGATCCCAATAAATAATGTATGAAATTTTGTAGTGCATATACCATTTCCAATCCTTATCATTCTGTAGTGGTGTAATTCTTTTCAGCTATAGGCATCTTCCTACTTGCAAATGCAATTGGGTGATCTATGTTCCCCTCCCCTGGTTGAGAGAGTACTATACCCAACGCTATGTACGATGCATATACATGAACTTGGAACTCCTTATTCCAATCTGGAAAGATAAAAATCGGCGTGGTTACTAGTTTTTTCTTTAAGGTCTCCAATCCCTTATGATAGTCCTTGTTGCATTGAAACTTTGCTTCCTTATTTAACAATGTTTCCAGTGGTTTTGTAATATGCACATATCCTTTGATAAACTTCCTGTAATACCCTGTGTGACCTATATTTTTTCTCAGTTTTCTGACTGATGTAGGTGGTTCTAAATCTAGAATTACTGCAATATTGGTTGGATCTACTAGTAATCCATGATTCCAGACTACATGTCCCCAAAAAATTCTAAACGGTGTGCAAAACATACACTTGTTCAGTTTCAAAAAAATCTAACACTGTCTACACCTATCCAACATCAACCTAAGTAATTCTATGTGATCCTTCAGTAGACTGAACATAGTCCAATCATCTAAGTATACTTCCAGGAACTTATGAATAAATTCCTTGAACGTTGCTACCACCACTCTGGAAAATAATACAAGGGAATTATTTAGTCCAAAGGGAATTACTGTATATTGATAAATTCCTCACTCTATCGTGAACATGGTCTTGCATCGGTCTTCCTGTGCAATCTTTATCTGATGGTACTCTGATAATCCATCTATGAACAAGTAAGTCTCTCATCCTCCTACGTTCTATAGTACCTCATATTTGAATGGTGTTGGAAATGGGTCATGTAAACATGCATCATTTAGCTTCCTCACATCCACACAAATATTTATTCCTCTTGTATTCTTGTCTTGCACTACCATTGGACTGATCCACTCTGATTGTTCCACGGGTTGAATGATTCATGCATCCAACATCTTGTCTATTTCATATTTCACCTTCTCTTTGTACTTTGGATTTAACCTATAAGGCCTCTATTGTACTGTCTTAGCACCTGGTTTCAATGGAATATTCATCTCACCTAAGTCCCCAACTATCCCTTCATCTCTGATAATGTAGTTGGGATTAGGTCCTGATATTCTCACAACAATTCTGAAATCTTATCTATTGTCTCATCACTCCAATAATATTCTATCTATGCAAACTTTGAATTCTATGTTATCCTAATGTTTACCTTCCACATCTTTAAAGGTTGTGTGCATGCAACAGACTCAAGCTATGGCCCTTCTACTGCTCATTCTCCTTGTGTTTCAGGTACTTGTACATTCCTTATATATTCTCCATCCTGTTCTTCATTAGAAACATTGTAGCATTCCAATAACTCATGGAAAGTCAAATTGGCTCTGTGTGCAATGCATAGTGGTATCACCTCCATCGAACCTTCTTCTGAGAATATCTTAGTTCAAATATCATGTAGTGTTGCATCTATTGTTGGGGATTCATGTTCAAATGTAAATGTGACTTTGAACCTATGAACCAGCTCGTCACATCTTGTCGTCTCTACGTATTTCCAATTCCAAAAACCAATTCTTTGTAATTATGTCCAGTGTGTGTATAAATATGTGCATCCATTATGTCTCCCATACTAAAATCCATAAGGTCCTGCACTTCTCAACATGGCCCGTTGTATCACTCTCTCCTATATACTTCTTCATAATATTTTCTACCTCAGTACCAAACCTTACTTGCATTAGTCTCCTGCATTGTGACCAATATTTCATCCCCTCTCTATGTGCATCCCACCATCTGGCTGGAGTCTCTTTTAGGACACCATATAGTGGTAAAAAACTTTTTTTTGGGGTACCTGTAACTCAAATTCCTTTATAAACAAACTTATATCGGTTAATCCATCATACCTAGGTGGGTCACATAACTTTGTCCCAATCCACCACAAGGATAGGGTCATGCATGCACATCGTCTAGGGGAGACTTCATGCATCCTCTCCTGCCAATGCTCTAGACCTTCCTTTGAGTCTGATGCACATGAAATGATACTTCTCCAACTTAGCGCACCATATGTAGTAGGGTTGACATAATCATCCATATGCACAATCATGTTATACAAATTGTCAATGTCATTTCCTCTTGCTGGCTCTATGTATTTATTTCCTTGTGTTGGGTCCAATGGTGCAGTAACTTTCAAATATCCAACTTCAAATATCATCTCCCTCCTCTTCAAGTTAATGATCGTCTGGTTATCAAAATCTCATTCCAGTACCATTAGTGTTGGATATGGTTGATTGTCATCCATGATCTATATAACCTCAAAGTCTTTCACACTACACACCCCATCCATGTGCATAGGTACTCTTGTCAATTGACCAATTGATACTATTTTTTGATGATTCACCATCCTTAACTAAACATGAGACCATTCTATCTTAGGTTTTCTCATCATCTCTCAGGTATGTTTAGGAAATACATTCAAATCAGACTCCAAGTCCAAGATAAAATTATCCACATCATATTCCCCAATTTGTGCACTGAACTTGAATTCTTTGTTGGTCCTCTTTCTGCGCAATACCTGATTCACCACCCTGTGCGTGATGAGGGTTTCCATTTCTTCTCTACATTGATCAATCATATCATATAGTTTTTTCAGTGCAATTTCATATTTCATTATCTCTATGAAACTTCTCAAGAATTATTTTAGCGTGCTTACTTTCCCATTTGTTTTCTCTGGTACAATGCAATCTCTGACATGAGGTGCAAATGATGTTGGTACTCCCCAATCCTGTCCAAGTACCTCTTTCCTTGCCCTCTGATATGTCTCATTTTATTGTCGAGGATCAAAGGTTTGAAGGGCTCCTATTGACTTACTTACCCACTATTGATCATGCTTCCCTCCATTCGCCATATCATCTCCTATTTTAGATCCTCTATGCGTAACAACTGTTATTCTTGGCCCTTCATTGCGTTCCTCGGATGATATTTTCTGCACATTCTGATTTGGATTCTAGTTATTGTTCCTTCTGGACTGCCATTTCGCAACTAGTTGAGGAAAATATTTTGTTGCATTATATATCATTCTTCAGTATTTTCATGTTGTACATGGATTCGGGTAGTCACGAGCTAAGTTCCCCAGTTCATTAAAGTTATAAAAAATTATCAGTGCTCATCCTCCTCTACCAAAATTTACTCTACCTCTACCTATACCAAAATTTCCTCTGTTCCTTGGAGTAAAGCCTCTCTAATTATTATAATATTGACCCCCTCCGTCTTTGCAACACTCTCCTCCTAAATCCTATACATATATGAAGTATGCTCCCTCATCAAATCGAATACACATAAATCCTTCTCCTCATGTCTGACTGACTTGAAAAAGTTTCAAAACAAGTTCCTTGGTGTACTTCGATACTTCTACAGTAATGGACATTTGGTTGTATGATGTCCCTGTTTCTTACATATCTCGCAATAGCCCCCTTCTGGTAGTGGATTTGGTGCTCTAGTTTCCAGATACTACATGAATACTGAGCATTCGTCCTTATGACAACCTTTAGTCCTACACTTGGTACACCATACTTTATCTTGTTTCTCCTTTTCTTTTGTAAGTTTTTTCAGTTGAATCATCAAAGTAGCCAACTACGTCTGAACTTTTTCCATCCCTCCACTCTCCCCTACAGGGGATTATTCCAATTTCATTGCAATTTCCACGGCCTAGGGCTGCAACGCAACCATTTTTTGAAACAATGGCCCACAGATTTTTGGTAGAAGTCCTACAATAAACCATTCTTGATGTTGTTGATCTAGGATCTAGAAATTCATCCTTCCCATCAGGTCCTTGAACCTTTGATCGAAGTCCCATACCAACTCTATTTTCACCTGTTTAATATCCTTCAGTTATGTAATGTACTATGATTTTGACTTTGGATTCTTAAAATCTCTTAACAATTCTTGTATTATCTTTACTAATTCCCTGGCCTATCCTATAGGCATGGTACTTTACATCTTCATGTACTAGACTAGTGCACGACCTCTAAATCTTGTCACCAATTGGAAAATATTCATAGCCTCATCCTCAATGTTCTTAGTAGTCCAAATTGTCTCACAGAAAAACATATGTTGTTTTGGGTCATTTGACACCACTTCATGGGTCCTCATCCTCTGTGCATTGCTTCCACTACTCTGATTACTACTACTCTATCCTCCCTTGATAAGTATTCAATTGTTATTTTTTATTGTGGTGATGCACATAGGGTCGTGGATTTGACACAGGATCCAACCTGAGTAGGACTTAACTAATACTCTATTATAGGACTGGAATGAAATTACTCTTCCTCTCCTCTTATGTGTGGTATCTCCATGATTTGGATTATTTCGCAAGTTCCTCTCCCCTCTGGCTCACTTTGCAACTCTCCTTTCTCAACCTCGATCTTTCTCCTCTTATACCTCCTTCCTCTATGCAGTTCTCCAAAATATTCTTCTTCCTATGGTATATTGTGTTCGTCTCTCTGCATTCTCATGCCCTCCCTTCCTTCTTCATCACTTCCTTCCTTCTCTCTTGTCCTTAGACTATCCTCTTATCATCCTTTGGTTCCCATGTATGTGAAACCCCCTAGCAGTCAGATTCCGTTGTCATCACACACTTATCACACAACAACATATTTATCCACATACCCAATTATTTCATGAACCTTCTGCGTGGACCTTTGAAGAAGTCCCTTTCTGCCACACTGTATTACTGGGTACAATCTACTGTGAACTTTGTAATATATCCTCCTAGTATGTTATCCAACAGGAAACCAAATATGCAAGAAGTGTTATTACTTACAAAATTCAATTGTATTACCAACTCAGGATTCCAATTCCTCAGCACTGCATCTCGGTACCTTCCAATTTTTCCCACTAACCTTTTTTTTCATCCATTGTTCATTACTAATCTGAGTTTTTATATTCTCTTTGCGAGAAAGTTCTCTTACCTTCCTATCTAACCATTCTGAAATTTCCTTCTTAGTTGATCTCCAAACATTCTGTTAATCACAGAATTCGAGTCCCATCAACATAACCATTTATTGGAGCTGTGCACGATTGTAAGAACCTAGGTTCAAGTTTATCCTTAACCAACGAAAACCTTCAGGCACCAGCCCTTTCGACTTCACCTACATGCATAGATGAAGTCTCATGATACTCTCATCTAAGGTATCTATTGGGACTGCAGGAACCAGGTTTTTGTAGTGGTGAGGGAATGGCAGGTTATTCTTTTGTTCATTCTTAATTATCTATTTTGTGTGCCTTATCCTGCAAGTTCTCTTATTCTATTACTTAGTGGACCAGGTTCATATTTCCATTATAATCCAGATTACTGCATAAAATCATTACTGTAATAGTCATGACCATTGCACAATGATTAAACATAAGATAAAGCTACTCTAATATGCATCCAAATAGATTCCATAAACAAACACAAAAAATACATGTAACACAACATTTAACATGGTTCACCCAATTCTGGCCTACGTCCACAACAACTGAATTCTTTATTATGCGTTGGTAATTGCTTCAGGCTTGCGCACTGTACTTACAAGGATATATCATAGTTATCTTCCTCTCTCCTATCCTAGTTGTTCTACAGTGCAAGCCTCTCTCTTCCTCTACATCATCTCTTACATTCAAACATCTATTCTCTCCCATATCAACCTATCCAATCACCCTTATTATATACAAGAGCTCTTGACAGCTTGGAACAAACTCCACAATACTGCTCAAGAATAACCACATAGAAGAACCCCTATTCTCCCAACCTCTTACATATTTATACATAAAATATACGGATTAAAACCCCATTACAATGTATGCCTACTCCAATTAACTGTCTATTCAAGATACTTTTGCCTACTTTTTCGTTTGCATGCTACTTTTTCACTCTTACTACTATTCTTCCCGGTTTTGCATGTCCTTCCACCTTTACAATATCGAGCTATCATCCTTCCTTTTCATATTCTTTATTCTCTAGCTTTATTATCTTCTTTATTTCTCTCTATGCTTTATTCCTCTATTTTATTCCTATGTCTACGCACGGTCCTCATGGATGCACCTCAACTACGCACTCCCTAGTCTTCCTTTTTCTTCTGTGCACTTCTTCTACACTCTGGATTTTTATCAAAATTGTATCCAAAACTTCCTGTCCAACACCATACCATGTCATGCCTTGCCATGTCATGTCATGCCTTTCCATTCCATGCCATGCCTTACCATGCCATGTCCTTCCTTGCCTTTCATTCCATGTCATGCAATACCTTACATCACCTCGCCTTTCCATTCCATGCCATGCTATACCTTACATCGCCTTGCCTTTACATTCCATGTCATGCCACACCATGCCATGCCATGTATTTCCTTTCCTTGTTGTTATCATTGGAAAATGGATCACTACAACTACATACAATGCATGAAGAAACAAGTAACAAAAACACAACATACTACCAATATTCATGGAAGGATTACACTCAGTTTATAAATAAAATAAAAAAACTATATAAAAGTGGTTCTGGAAATCCACACACATTCAACAAAAGCCGCATGGGCTAACACAATGTACAACACACATAGTGGGTGGACTGTGCCACTGACAATTGAAAGACCCACGCAGACTTTGAAATTGTGCATTAACTAATTTGGTTGGGCCTCAACCATTTTGTGGATGAAGGGAACCTCCCCCATACCCCAAATTACCCTCAAATTTTTCCTTGGAATCACTAAAAGGGATGGGAAGTACCTCCAAGGGCTTCCCATTCACACTTAGAACCAGTTGAGAAAAATCTTGTCATCCTCCTATAAATAAAGGGCCATTGTATGCAAAAAAGGAGAAGCATTTGAGTATTGTTATGCTGCTCATTGTTAGCTTTGGGAAGCCACCTTCCTCTTAGAAATCTTTGAGAATCCATGGAAAGTGTTAGAGCTCTCTCCTCTTGAGTAGTTCATCACTCTTTTCTTCACCATTTTCCTTTGTTATCCATTTATAGTAGAAATAAGACTTTATACTTGGGGACTCAAGAGCCTTCCCAAGGAGGAAGAGGGAACTCATAATTTCCCATATTTCTCCAAGGAGCATCAATTCGAAGATCAATTTACTTGGTATATCTCTCATGTGTTTTCTTTGTGCATTCATTTCAAGTTATTAATTTCTTAGTTTAGATTTATTTCCTTGTTGTTTATTTCTTATTTCTTTATGTTAGTTGAGCCACTAACCAACTAACTCTCTACTGTGATTTCTGGATAACCTAACTAGATAGTTAAGGGACCTCTTTTTGCTCACTCTTGTGCCAAAAGGAACCCAAAAGATTGACAACCATACTTGGAATTTGAATCAAAATTCTCCCCAATTAGGTTGCTAGAGTGTTCTTTGTTACTTGTTTTCATGTGCAGGGGTCAAAACCAGCCTAAACTCACCATTTGAAAGAATAATTTGACTCCATAGTGAGAGAATATTTTAAAAATTCCATCCCACCAACTTTCTTGCATGCATGTGGGATCAAGACTAACAGACGCGTAGTCCACATACATATACACTATGTCATAACTCTCCAACCATGTGGTATGTGCATTGTGTGCACCTATTTTTTGTTTTGTCATGCACTTGTCTTATTTTTTTTAAACTGTAAGGCTTGAGTTTCCCACTACCACTTAATAGTTTAGATTTGATTTTAGTACTTTGTAAAATCCAATACAAGCAAGATGCGATCTCATTCTTGCATCCATTAAACTCACATCACACATAGGTAATTAGGGAAACTAAAAGAAACCATAATATCTTTAATTTCCTTGATTGCCACGTGGATGGCTTAAGAAGTTTTTCATTTGAGTTTCAAAAAGATTTCATTTTTACAAAATTCATCACATTAAATTGGGACTAGAAGGCCATCTAAACCAATATTGGATTATGCTCTTTCCTCACACCTTAGATTGATGTTGGAAATCAGAAAAAGAGGTTGCTTACATAAGTCTCCATCTCCCTTGGCAAAATCAAGTCATTTTCAAAAGAGGTCAATCCTCTCAACTTACTTAATTGAATATTAAAAGAGTTGTAAGGGTCCATATGTTCACATGCATGCAATTCTAGGATAGTTTTCAAATTCTTAGGGTAAGTCACCTAGGGAATTTAAAGAAGTTGTGAGGGCCCACACATGCCCACATGCTCACAATCTAGGACGAGATTCAAGTTTTCTATATTACAAAACACCTTAGGAAGATAAAGGGTCCAAGTAAGGATTATCATATCTTCCATGATAACTTAGGATTTCCTTTCATTTGCAAGGGTCATTTTGAAAAAAATTAGTAAGTTATATACACAATAGAAGTAAAGGACCACACTATGTCCACCATGCTAAAATCTTGAATTTAACTTATTAATTTATTTTTTTCACCACCATCACTCCTTGCACACACTCTCACTTATTCAAACACACTTTTGCTAGATACTTCAAGCTATTGAGGGATTAATTTATCTAGAAAAGGACCTTTGTACACCCCCCCCATTAAGAACAAAGTTGGTCCATGACTCCAACTTCACAACCCTTTTTTACATTCTAAAAACAACCATAATCAACCCACTTTCTAACCTCCACAGAGGAACACAAAATAATTTGGTAGTTTAATTTACGATGTTGGGGATAGGAATCCAAATAACTCCCCATCATCATTCTTCATTTGAAACTTAGAAAGTCATGAATTAGGGTGCCAAAATCCTCCCACTCAATCATTCCTATACCATAAGGCAGGGAGACACCCTTGAAGGGTCAAAGGATGAGGTCCAATTGTTCTATGCGTGCCTCCTTGGGTCACCCGACCCTTGGAAAGCATCCATTCTGTGACCTATTTATGAGGCCAAAAGTCTAAATGTCATGCTTGATAAAGGTATCCTCCACCTTTATTAAAACTCACCTCCACTTTTTAAACATCCACTAACGACCATGTCTTTTTTTGAATAAGACAAAAAAAACCTACACACTTTAGTTTATACCATGTATGCGAATTTTTCCTTTTATTTTTTGGATCGTCACACCTTTTGATGAGGATCACCTACAACTATTAGAAATTGTCGCACCTTGTTAAAAGATAGTCTGTGACGATTTGCTCGCAACAATTTGCAAATTGTCACATTGTGTACTACTTTGAACCTTGGACAATGTCGCACTGTGTACTACTTTGAGCCTATGACGATGTTGCATTATGTACTACTTTGCCCTTGTGACAATGTCACACTGTGTACTACTAAGTGCCGGTGTCTAACTTGAAATTTTTCTAATTTCTAAAGTGTGCTTGCGACTGTCGCACTTTGCCATAGGGACAACCTGCGATGGTGTAATAAAACTCGTCCTAGGTTGATCCAGTTCACTCATCTTGCCTCGGCTTGGCTCGGTTAACCTGCTCTTCAATCTAGCAACCAAATTCTCTTCTCTTTTGTTCTCTGCTCCTTCAACTCTAAGCTCTGATACCACTTGTTAGAAAGCGGAAGAAAAAAGATAACATAAAACAGAGCATAAACAACCAAGATCAAACACGCATTAAACCAAGCACAACAATCCCACAATTGACACGATGATTTATGTGGAAACCAAATGATGGAAAAAACCACAGGCAATGATAGTCGGTATTCTTATTATTCAAGGGAGAATTACATTAGCCAATCTCAAGCATACAATCATCCTCTCCTCACACACACTCTTCTCTCTACACAGCTTTCTCTCTCACTCTTCACACATTGCACCCTTACCTCTATGGGTATGATCGTATATATAATTTCTATCACTCAATTACACAAACCGATCATGAATAGATCACATAGTTACACGAACAATTCATAAATAGATTACATGCATGCGCGTTAACATAGCTACATGCATGTGCATGTGATCGCATGAGGAAATTCGTTAAATAGATTGCATGCATGTGCATTAACATAGTTGCATGCATGTGCATGTGATCGCATGAGTAAATTCATTGGCATGTTTCCAACAGGTGCCACGTAGCACAGGGAGGCCACTCAGCCCCCATGCAATTCGAGTCATAAATATGGGCGTCTGTCACCCCAAGCTTCATTATCGGATGGAGGACAACCATAAACGCACACAGAGGATGGAGGGACAGCTCCCTTGCACAGGTTCAATGGCACCCTCAATGAGACATGGTAGGGGGATGAAGACAGGTACGGGAGGTGGTTGCACGATCATTTTAGCCTCTAGGATATTATTCCAGGTTGGCCATGACATGTTACATTCTGTTTCTTTTCTTCATCAAGGCTCCACTTTGCTTAGCTATCTGGCTCTGAGCGACCTCACTGTCATATTTCTCTTGCCTCCGGGTTTTGCCATGTCACGTGAGCGAGGGAAACCCAAGAGAGGACCCTCTTGGTACTGCTATGTTGCAAGGAAGAGACACTTGCGCGACATAGAGAGAGCCTCCTCGATAGCTCGGATGCTGGAAATCAAGAAGTCGACGCTTCCAATGGCCTATGTGGAGGAGGAAATCCTAGTGGAACCAATTTAGGTTCCACGAGACTCCCTCCTCTACATAGTCTTGGACCCCAGGATAGACCCATCACCAGCATTGCAACAATGGATACAGAGACAACCATGGAGGGAGATACATGCATTGTCCATGAGAAAATCCTCCAGAAGGACCGTCCAACTAAGCCTCCTTTGCTCAATCCAGACATGGAACGCGACCAGAGTCCATCCAGCCTCCTCACTCCGGAGCACTTGAAGCTCATCTTTGAGATGATGAGCTATATGATGGAGCAGCCCCACCGACACACCCTTCTTAGCAGCAGAATCGACATGTTGTTCCATGTCTTCTCGAACACGCCGGTCAAACAGAGATGCCCAACTTGTGCGCAACCTTTTGCATTCACTCCTCATGATGACACTCCTCATGGCGGCTCTTCGGATGGAAGGTTCAACTATTCAAACAACCCTTCTAATGCTTAAAGTTTCTCAGCTCTCTGCACTCCATTTGCAAGGCAATGGAGTTTTTTTCTTGTCTTTCTGCTTAGGATTTCTGTTCAGTTTGAATTATCAGTTTTTGAATGCATGTCTAGATAGCACTATCAACACTATTTGCTGCCACTTGCTCTGGTTTCTATCTGTATGGTGAAGCAAGTGGCAGCTGCTACTTTTGACCACAAGTATAAAAGGTTGACACCTGTTTTGGTTTTCACTAGTTTAACGGAACATGTTGCAAACCTACTAATAAATTTTGTACAATGACAAAAGATTAATCAAGAAATATCAATTTTTTATTTACAAAAAAAATACTAATTATTAAACCTCACTGAGCTAATAATGCTCATGTTATCATTTATGTCATGGTTCAATTTGAAGCTCTAGCGATCAGCCAGACTTCTTCTTCTTTCCTAGCCGAAGGGCAGCGCCTCCATATCTGTTCCTTTCCAACCTAAGTGTTTGGGTTCCTTTTAGGGTGATGATTCTCTCGTCAACAGCCTGAGCCCCCACAAGTTGAATCGCTTAAGAAATTATTGCTATTGGAAACAAAAAGGTCCTGTTTGCAGTGACAAGTGGATGGGTTAAGGTTCCCAATGCACCACCCATTGAACTTTCAAGTACCCAATGGGTTTTTATTATGGGCATCATGCTCTGGTTGGTTTTTGCATTGCGTTAATGTACATTTCTTGCTCTCTGGTTTTTGCACTGCGTTAATGTACATTTCTTGCTCATTGCATTACATGGCTATGCACGGAATATCGTCATTCTCTTTTGGCTTTCTTTGTCTACTCTTGAGTCCTGGCCAACTAAAAGAGAGTAGACTTGCACACAATATCGACAGTTTTTAAACGTTCCACTTAGGCCCATCTTTC
>SNQJ01S0186440.1:0-18597 GCA_010110895.2 Picea sitchensis
TTGTTCTTGGTTATTTTTTCTTGGCAAGGATATTCTCTATAAGAAGGTTGTTGGTTTTTCTCCCCTTGTGTAGAAGGGTTTCCCAATATGTATATGTTATGCTCGAGGGTCGCACGAGTAGGTGCCTATGGTTGGGTGGCGATGGTGCAACATTGCCTATGGAGAAATGAACATGCAAAAGAAGTTTAAATTTCTATGGTAAATATAATGTTAATGTAATTAATGAAAAATCAACATGGTATCAGAGCTTGGTTTCCTTCAGAACACTCTGATTGCTGGAATTAAGATCGTGAGATTTACCTTGTTGTTGCAGTTCGTCGCTGTAGTTTGTTGCGGTACCTTGTCGTCGTACCTTATTGCTGCACAATTTTATTTTCTCAAGCTAGTTGGAGCACCTTGAAGTTTTAGGGCTTGTCGTTGCTTACAGTTGTTGTCGGATGGTGCTACAATTTCTGAGGTATCTATGTGTATATGTTAAATTGTATCATTATCTTGAGGATGTTTTGCACGAGAAGGGACTTTTGTCCAAGAAACAAATCATAGATCCAAAGGGATCTTAGATCCAATGCATTCATAGGAACCACACCCTCCAGGTTTGATTGTTTTGATATTCCTCTAGTTGTTATGGCACCATTGTGATCTTATGTTTTTTTATCTATTGGAGTTATGATCATTATTCTAACCACTTAATACTAGAGATGCATTGGTTTATCTTCCCTCTAGGAGATATTCATGTTTTGTTGTTTGTTTCGGGCAGGTTATATTGTTAAATTCCATGGAGGTTGGCATGGAAATGTTGTTGTTCTTGTTTTCTTGTTCTGGGCAGGTTACCTCAGAGGAATGTCACTAGTGATAACTTTGAGAGGGAGCTATAATGACGATTGTCAAAGGCAACTTATTAGATGGTCTCTAGTTTGAGACGAAGCAGTTGAACCAGACAAGGAGTTTGTACATATTGACAATTTGATCAGTTCTTGGTTCATGATTCTATCAATCTGAGTGAGTCATGGCGTAGGAGACTTACTCATTTTCATTATAGAGTTATTCCCGCTTTGGGGAAGATGGTGACGAGTCTTCTAAAACTTCATATTGAGCATGATGGCATCTGCAGAGGTTATTATCTTGGCACGAATACCAATGGATATTTTCTGAGCAGTGATACTCCATCACATATCCACAGATGAGTAGGTAGCTGACATTTTCACTAAGCCTCTCTATGGGACAAGCTTGGAAGGAATGCAAATGTTTCCCTGGGGGAGTGTTGATGATAGTAGAATCGTTCCAATATTCCAATATTGATCAAACGAACTTGATTATGCAGGCCCAGATGTAATCTTCGACGAACTGAAGATTCGAGTTGCTGCTAGATCTCCAGGAGGATATCGGGTAGACATTCCAAGATTGGTCAGATGGACTTGACCATGTGGGAATGTTCCCAGGGTAGTCTTCGATGGACTAAAGGCTTGGGACCCTAGTATAGTCTTCAGAGGATTGAAGACTTGAAAACTAGAGTAATCTTTGATGGACTAAAGCTACATAGTTCTCGATGTATTGGGGACTCCTCCAATGTGCGAATCACATCAGGCATAACACTCACGGTGAGGTGAGTAGCCTCGATAAGCATCGGGCCAACCCTTCTCCCAGTACTAGGTTGTAGACCAAGGGAGATAGAGAACAGACCAGGGAGTAGATGTGCCTTGATGGACTGAAGACTCGAAGTGCTTGAGGTGAAAGTCCACGTGTTTGATAACATCGAGCTAAATGCATTCACATAATGATCATGTGGACATTCTAGGATCAACTATGAGGTGAATGTGGTCATAATTCTTGTGAGATGAATGTGATCATGTGGACGATACTCCCCGATGCACTAAGTTGAGTATGACACTTATCGATGGATTGATAAGTTGTACCGTGTTGGTACCCAATGTCCCTTGGGAGTAGACCATGTGGACACGTCATGGGTGAATAGGTCATTGACAATGCACTACGGGCAAGTAGGTTCTAGTGCCACACTACACGTGAGTAGATCTTGTTATCCCCTATCCTAGGGATAACTAAGGAGATCATGTTTCAAGGCCCACAGGTCCTAGACATGGAGTGTCGAGAGCCGAATGACTTAAGCATGGCCCCGGAGGGCCCCTCTTTTCTTCAATGCAACACATTTATCAATAGCAGCAGTATCCATCCCACCAGCCTAGTCCTGAAGTAGCAGTAAGTCTTGCTCCATGAGGTAATGAGTCTGGGTATCATGGTATGTGTCACTCTAATTATTGAAGCACTTGAATATGTTGCATTGAATTCTCCTTCATTTCATAACATTTGCTTGGAAATTATTCTCTTTAACTTGTTCATACCTGGGAGGTGACATGATGCCCTAGCAAGTTAGTCTCCCTTTAGGATGGGTTGCCACTGGGTGGGTCTATGAAAGGTCATCGTCCATTCCCTCCATACTTACCATTTTCCATCTTTATTCCTCTCATTTTCCCCTACCTTTGTTCGGGCATTGGGATTTGCTACACTAGGAAGGTTTGTACCTTGCCTTGCAGGAAGAAGGGGTTGAAGGCCCAGAGGGTAAAAGTAGCTGGCAAGAGTTAAAAGAAAAAAATGAAACCTTTGAGATGGTTCGCCCAGGGATTCCCGAGAAAACAGTAAAACAACTTCTCGGTAAGAAAAGGGAACCTGTAAGATAAATAAGCACTCAAGGTATTAGTTGGTAGATGGGAATTTTCATCACGAGTCGACCTATTATGACCATGGGCATGTAGCGGTATGACACTACCATATTTCTGGTCACCAAACCAGGGTAGTGGCTCTTGGTGGCATAGCCAAGAGATCATCAGGAGCCAACATTCTCATCTCCGTGAAATGCTTGTGGGTAACACTATCACCTTTGGTCACCAAGCCAGGACATTTCCCCTCAACTCTTCCCTTGAAGCATAAAAGAAAAAAGATCAAAAGCAATAAATCTAAGAATAAAAGGCATTGAATGGGCTAGGAAAGAATGGCATCTATGGCAAGGTGCAACTCACCCTCTACAAAGGCACCCATAGGTAAGATCTACATTTCCATGTTATCAATGCTCCCCATGCCCAAACACTTACCCCATGCCACCTCACACACACTTACATGACCTAGATTGGTTCTCACATAGAAAACACCCCAAACATAAGGAGGATTAGCCCAATAGGACACCCTGAGACCTTCTCCAAACCTGACTTGTTAAATTGCATAACGTCTTTGAGCATTTGTCTGGGTAAAGGGGGGTTTGATGCACATGTTTAGGTAATTTGATTATTATATGTGATTTACATGCTAAGATCCCTGTGACTTATGAACACCCGGAGGGCGTGCTTTTTGTTGTTGCAGACCTTGCCTAGTGAACAGGTACACATGGGGGGATGATTATCTCGTATTTTCATGGGGCTAAAAGCTCACAGATGGATGTTGTGACCCCAAGCAGAGGCAGATAGACATCAAAGACCTGCACTAGGAAGAAAGAAGGATGTTTCCCTCAGAAACACTCTAGAAGACCTAGAACCAGGGGCGATCTTTCTCTTCCACCTGGATGTTGACCCTTGATAGCCCATGATGTCATCATTATGAACCTGACGTCATCCATAGCAAGGATTTTCATTTATGAGGGCAGTTGTGTGCTTGTTGGCACGTGTGGCATCATCTAGGGGCTTTGGAGGCCAAAGATTTTGCATATAAGGCCTAACGCTCCACCCTAGGAGCTCAACATCACCCTAGAAGGGCATGACATCACCCTTGGAAATGATTGCAGGGGTTTATTACTTTCATTTATGTAAAAAACTGGATTTTTGATGTAATTTGGCTAGGTCGACCTTTTTATGACCTAATTTTAATTAAAGGTCATTGATACTGTATAAATAGAGAGAAAGTACTCTCAATTTTTCATCATCACTCATCACACAAGTAGTGTGGTCTGAAATTCATCCCTCTTTAAGGGTTATGGGCTGAAATAAGTAGTGCGCAACTTCTTGGAGAGACAATTTTTGGTGTATTTTGGCTAGTTCTGATTGTGGAAGATCTTCAACTAGGGTTTGGCTTGATTATTCTTGGTGAAGCAAGTAGAAAATCTGAAATTTGTTTATGTAATGAATGCTTGTGGTAAATTTTACTTGGTTCATGTTAAAGATTATGAAATTTCTTGCTTAAACCCTAGGAGAGAAATGTAAGTTACTTCTTTCTCTCTATAGTTTTCCACTTGTTTAAATTTCTAAAGTGCACCTTGTGTAAGAAGTGGCTACTAGAGCCCTAAAGTTCTATATCTCTAGTAGTGTTACTTTACTTTCCTATTGCATATGTTCTTTCAATATTCTAAGGAAGGAAAAATTTGCTAGGGCCTAAGATCCCTTACTTTCTAGCAAATTTCTCCCTAGGACTTGGATGCTTGAGGCCTTGGGTAGCCAACACCTCCTCCATTCATCCCTTCTCCTTTGACAAAGTATTATCATTGCTACTTTTCTCCAAGTTTTTCCATTGCTATTGTTGACTCCATAAACCCTAAAAGGCACTAGTCTACCCATTATAGTGAATGATTGATCAAACAAACACTCAAACCTTTATGTTGGAACCTTTTACTAACATTTGCTAACCCTAAACTAGACTAACTCCTTAACTAACTTGCCATTGTTGAAAAACATTTCTACAACCATACTAATTCAAGCCAAATTGTCACATTCACCTACATAACTCACATTTACGTCGTCCGAAAATCACTTGTGACAATTGCCAGTGAATCTACTAGATAAGTGTTGAGTTTGCATGGTGTATTCTTGCACTTTTGACCACTAGATTTTGTTGTTGTTGCAAAATATTGCTACAACCATCTAACTGCAGAAAATTCTCTGCAAAAGTGACATATCATGCTAGCTAGACATTGCCAAATTTGCCTGTGACAACTTTTTATCATTCTGCTAGGTGAAAGCTATTCTTTCTTGTCTTTTTCCAAGCAATTTTAAGGTACAATTCTTGTGGTTGTTATAAATACCAGTTGTTGTTATAAACTGTTGCATTGCTTCAAATTCATATCAGCTAGTTCATTTTCTGAAGGTTCATGGTTTTAAGAAGTGCTAACATCATTATTTTGTACTTGCAAGCTGCTATATTTTCTTGTTGTCTTGTTATGGGCAGGTATAATCCTTTTTACCTTTTTCTTCATCCCTTAAAAACCATAAGAACCATCTGAATCGAATGACTAGTAAAAGGGGGATTTTCTTGTATCCTTGCCTTAGTCTTTTCAACCCTTTAGGTCACTAGGGACATCTCCCTTGGGGTACTTTGACATACTCCTAAATAGAAAGGGGCTTCCTATTAAGGTGACAGTGATAGGTCACCCCCTGTTATGCCAATATTGCATCTGCTTGCCTTGGGATTTGGGCAACTACAAATTGCGATAACATTTTGGCGCCGTTGTCGGGGAACACTGCGTCAATATTCCTCAAGAACACTTTTTCGGTAAGCCTTTATCCAAAGCCTTCTTTTCACAGAGCTTACCTAGCGACTCCATTGAGGGTGATTCCCTCATCCCTTCAATAATCCTTAAGAGGATATTTGGTGACTCCACTAACATTTTCCAAGGTGCCACCTTACTCTCAATTTTGGGATATTTCCAAGTTATGGGATCATGGTGCCTTGGGAACAAGTGTATCCGACTATTGATTTCAAAAGTTTTCAAGGATACCCACATTATTTTGATGCAAAATGGTTGAACAACTCTCTAAGATTCGAAGGCCTCCCAATTACTCACATTGTAGAAATCTTGAAGTATATAAGTGAGATAGAATTGGAAGGGGAGGATGTTTTGGTAAAATTGTTCATACTTTCTCTGCCATATGTTTTGCAAGATTGGTTTAATATTTGTTGCGAAGATAGGGGTATATCATCTTTCATAGACCTCATCAGTAGGTTTGTTGAGTTTGTCAAACCACAATGCCAAACATATGAAGATGCCCTTCAAAATATTGCAATAGCCCTAGAGGACGAAGGATTCACCATTGAGATTGTGGAAGATCTCAGGGATGTGTACCATACTCAATACCAATAACCCTCTGATATAGAAGGAGAGATTTATGAAGAAAGTTGTCAAACCCTTGAAGAGGAGAAAGATTTTTCCCATGCTTCAATATAATGCAATAAAGACATGACTAAAGAAGTGAGTTATGAGGATGAAGCACTAGTATCCGCTCCTCCGTCCAATGAAGCTTTCCAAGATCCTATCTCTCCTGTACAAGATGAAGAGAATGAGGTGAGTCGTTTTCCTTTCCATGTTTTTGATGACACTTTGTTCTATGATTCAGAAGGTGAAGAAGTAAAGGAACCCTTGGAAGAGCCAGGTCCTTCATTTTCTGATGAAGGAAAAAAGATGATTAAAGAGACGAGTCTTGGGGATGATGTACCAAACCCTCTTCCATTTGATGAAGTCATCCAAGCCATCGACGCTCCTGCACAACAAGAAGTGAACACGGTAAGTTATTTCCCTTTCCAAGATTTTGATGATGATTTATTTTATGATTTGGAAAGTGAAGAAGTATTAGAGGATCCCTTCGATGCATTAAATCCTTCATGTTATGACCAAGATAGTGACATGGTTGATAATATTGATGAGTTCATACATGTTGGAAGATGTAAGTGGGATGTGATTGGTTCTGATGAGGATCCCATTTATGATATGAAAGGATATCTTCGAATGTTTCCTTTACAACAATCATACGATGTTCCTAATAATTTTGATGTTTGGCAACAAGATGATGATATAATTACAAAAGTTTTCCAAGCACCCAAGGATGACCTAGTGCAATGTTCTCCTGATGATTTTCAATCATACCTTGAGGATTTTGATGAGTATTCCTTTGAGCACTTGGATTTATTCTATAAAGAAAATTGTCAACCGTCGTTCTGCTCAAATTTTGATAAAGGTGAGGACGTTGCTTTCATGAAGCATGATACTTCTGACAAGGTTGTCCAGCTCCCTTCGACTACTTTACCTCGCTATGTCACTAAGGGTGTAGTTGGGAAACATGTCCCTTGTCTTGAGTTTTCTTCGAGGCAAAGCCTTCTTTTAGAATCCAAGGGTAGGTTGAATACCTTAAGAAGAAGTTTATTATCTCAGTGTTTCATCCTTTCCTTAAGAAATTGTCATTCATCCTCTAGGTTCTTACTAGTCCTTTCCCAGACCTTAGGATGTGATGACGTCCAAGGTAGCCAACCTTCAAACTCTTTGAGTCAGTCTTTTGAGCCTTTGATTTTTCACGATCCCTTTCAGAGATGGATTGAGCACTTTCCTAGAAGTGTGTCTTGGCATGATTTTGTCCCTCCCTCCTTCCTCCATGAGCTAGAATTTCCGATTTCCGATTATGTGATACATGTTCTAATTCATGTTATTTTTGTGCTTAACTTGTCATTGNATGTGATGACGTCCAAGGTAGCCAACCTTCAAACTCTTTGAGTCAGTCTTTTGAGCCTTTGATTTTTCACGATCCCTTTCAGAGATGGATTGAGCACTTTCCTAGAAGTGTGTCTTGGCATGATTTTGTCCCTCCCTCCTTCCCCCATGAGCTAGAATTTCCGATTTCCGATTATGTGATACATGTTCTAATTCATGTTATTTTTGTGCTTGACTTGTCATTGTTTTGGTTTATGATGAAGCACAGAGGCGGGTATTATGAGATATTCCTAGGATGGTTTCATTGGTTATTTGACTACACCTAGCATTCAACCAACAGGTAAGTAGATTAGGTAGGCATTTGCATCCATTGTATATACCATTTGCATATCATGTTAGTATAATTATAGTTTCATTTTCATATTGTATTTCTTCATTGTGTATATATGCATGCATATCTTTATTTTATCACATATGAGTGAGGGGTGATATCACCACCTTGAGGATTACCGATGCATTTTGTTGAGATCTAGCAGGCACTGTCATACCAGAGATGTTGAGGTTCGCATGCACTTTACGGTGAGCACATGTCCCCGAGTTGGAGCTAGATGTTATCCCCTATCCTAGGGATAACTAAGGAGATCATGTCTCAAGGCCCTCTGGTCCTAGACATGGAGTGTCGAGAGCCGGATGATTTGAGCATGGCCTCGGAGAGCCCCTCTTTTCTTCAATGCAACCCATTTATCAACAACAACAGTATCCATCCCACCAGCCTAGTCCCAAAGTAGCAGTAAGTCTTGCTCCATGAGGTAATGAGTCTAGGTATCATGGTATGTGTCACTCTAATTATTGAAGCACTTGAATATGTTGCATTGAATTCTCCTTCATTTCATAACATTTGCTTGGAAATTATGCTCTTTAACTTGTTCGTACTTGGGAGGTGACATGATGCCCTAGCAAGTTAGTCTCCATTTAGGATGGGTTGCCATTGGGTGGGTCTATGAAAGGTCATCGTCCATTCCCTCCATACTTACCACTTTCCATCTTTATTCCTCTCATTTTCCCCTACCTTTGTTCTGGCATTGGGATTTGCCACACTAGGAAGGGTTGTACCTTGCCTTGCGGGAAGAAGGGGCTAAAGGCCCAGAGGGTAAAAGTAGCTGGCAAAAGTTAAAATCCAAAATGAAACCTTTGACATGCTTCGCTGAGGGATTCCCGAGAAATCAGTAAA
Source organism: Picea sitchensis (assembly GCA_010110895.2). Classification (NCBI taxonomy): domain Eukaryota; kingdom Viridiplantae; phylum Streptophyta; class Pinopsida; order Pinales; family Pinaceae; genus Picea; species Picea sitchensis. The sequence continues at coordinate 8,643 of SNQJ01S0186440.1, forward strand.
AAAGCTTCTCAGTAAGAAAAGGGAACCTGTAAGATAAATAAACACTCAAGGTATTAGTTGGTGGATGGGAGGTCTCATCATGAACAAACTTATTATGACCATGGACATGTAGCAGTCTGACACTACCATCTATCTCGTCACCAAACTAGGGTAGTGGCTCTTGGTGGCATAACTAAGAGAAAGGGGGTCTCATCACGAGCTAGTCTTCTCATTTCCGTGAAATGCTTGTGGGTAACGTTGTCACCAAGCTAGGACAATGTCCCTCAACTCTTCCCTTGAAGCATAAAAGAAAAAAGATCAACAATAATAAAGCTAAGAATAAAAGGCATTGAATGGGCTAGGAAAGAATGGCATCTATGCCAAGGTGCAACTCGCCCTCTACAAAGGCACCCACAGGTAAGATCTACATTTCCCTGTTATCACTACACCCCATACCTAAACACTTACCCCATGCCACCTCACACACATTTACATGACGTAGATTGGTTCTCACCTTGGAAACACCCCAAACTTAAGGAGGATTAGCCCAATAAAACACCCTGAGACCTTCTCCAAACTTGACTTGTTAAACTGCATAACGTCTTTGAGCATTTGTATGGGTAAAGGGGGGTTTGATGCACATGTTTGGGTAATTTGATTATTAGATGTGATTTACATGCTATGATCCCTGTGACTTATGAACCCCTGGAGGGCGTGTTTGTTGTTGTTGCAGGACCTTGCTCGATGGACAGGTACACATGGAGGAATGATTAGCTCAGACTTTCATGGGGATAAAAGCCCACAGATGGATGTTGTGACCCCAACCAGGGGCAGAGAGACATCAAAGACCTGCACCAGGAAGAAAGAATGATGTTTTGCTCAGAGACACTCTAGCAGACCTAGACCCCGATGGATCTTTCTCTTCCACCTGGATGTTGACCCTTGAGAGCCCATGATGTCATCATTATGTCCCTGGACATCATCCAAAGCTAGGGTTTGCATTTATGAGGGTAGTGGTGTGTTTGTTGGCACGTGTGGCATCATCCAAGGTTTTTGGAGGCCAAACGTTCTGCATATAAGACCCAACGTTCCACCCTGGGAGCTCAATGTCATCCTAGAAGGGCATCACGTCACCCTTGGAAATGATTGTAGGGGTTAATTACTTTCATTCATGTAATTTGGATTTTTGATGTAATTTGGCCAGGTCAGCCTTTTTATGACCTAATTTTAATTAAAGGTCATTGATACTGTATAAATAGAGAGAAAGTACTCTTATTTTTTCATCATCACTCATCACACAAGTAACGTGGTCTGAAATTCGACCCTCTTTAAGGGTTATTGGCTTAAATAACTAGTGCGCAACTTCTTTGAGAGGTAATTTTTGGTGTATTTTGGCTATTTCTCATTGCGGAAGATCTTCAACTAGGGTTTGGCTTGATTATTCTTGGTGAAGTAAGTAGAAAATCTGCAATTTGTTTATGTAATGAATGCTTGTGATAAATTTTACTTGGTTCACGTTAAACACTATGAAATTGCTTGCTTAAACCCTATGAGAGAAACATAAGTTACTTCTTTCTCTCTATAGTTTTCCACTTGTTTAAATTTCTAAAGTGTACCTTGTTTAAGAAGTGGCTACTAGAGCCCTAAAGTGCTAGCTCTCTAGTAATGTTACTCTACTTGCCTATTGCATATGTTTTTTCAATAGTCTAAGGAAGGAAAAATTCGCTAGGGCCTAAGATCCCTTACTTTCTAGCAAATTTCTCCCTAGGAATTGGACGCTTGAGGCCTTGGGTACCCAACACCTCCTCCATTCATCCCTTCTCCTTTGACAAAGTATTATCATTGCTACTTTGATCCAAGTTTTTTCGGTGCTATTGTTGACTCCATAAACCCTAAAAGGCACTAGTCTACCCATTATAGTGAATGGTTGATCAAACAAACACTCAAACCTTTATGCTTGAACCTTTTACTAACACTTGCTAACCCTAAACTAGACTAACACCTTAGCTAACTTATTGTTGATGCAAAACATTGCTACAACCATACTAATTCAAGCTAAATTGCCACAATCAACTACATAACTCACACTTACATCGTCCGGAAATCACTTGTGACAATTGCCAATCAATCTACTAGATAAGTGTTGAGTTTGCACGGTGTTTTCTTGCACTTTTGACCACTAGAATTTGTTGTTGTTGCAAAATATTGCTACAACCATCTAACTGCAACAAATTCTCTGCAAAAGTGACATATTATGCTAGCTAGACATTGCCAAATTTTCTTGTGACAACTTATTATCATTCTGCTAGGTGAAAGCTATTCTTTCTTGTTTTTTTCGAAGCAATTTTAAGGTATAACTCTTGTGGTTGTTATAAAATACCAGTTGTTGTTATAAAATACCAGTTGTTGTTATAAACTGTTGCATTGCTGCAAATTCATATCAGCTAGCTCATTTTTTGAAGGTTCATGGTTTTAAGAAGCACTAACATCATATTTTTGTACTTGTAAGCTACTATATTTTCTCGTTGTCTTGTTTTGGGCAGGTATAATCCTTTTTACCTTTTGCTTCATCCCTTAAAATCCATATGAACCTCCTGAATCGAATGACCAATGAAGGGGGATTTTCTTGCACCCTTGCCTTAGTCTTTTCAACCCTTTAGGTCACCGGGGATGTCTCCCCTGGGGTACTTTGGCATACTCCTAAATAGAAAGGGGTTTCCTATTAAGGTCACAGTGATAGGTCACCCCCTATTATGCCAATCTTGCATCCGCTTGCCTTGGGATTTGGGCAAGTACAAATTGTGCGATAACAGGTCCTAGTGTATTTTAGTGGTGATGAGGCCCTAGAAAAAGTCGACATTGAGTGTAGCCATGTGCGACATGATGATGCTACTAGTAGCATGGTTTGCGTGACCATGGCATGGTCAGAGGACCATGGCATAGCCTGCGAGGCTGTGAGGACCAGAGGAAAAATGTCATGGAGAATACCTCCCTGTCTAAGAGGGGGTGTTGATGTTTCTGGTAGTTGCGAGAGGGATTCACCTCGGGATAACCTTTCTTATAGATGAAGTTGCCAAAACGTTAAAGGAAAACCATTGGAAGTCAAAGAAAATCCTAGAAGAGAAGTTGGCCTCATAGAAAATAATAGAGAAGAATTATAATGCTCCATAAGTAAAGTTGGCTCCAAAAGAAAAAGATAAACAAAAAATATGTTTTCTAGAAAGTCAGGTCGGCCTTGCCAGAAAATTCACTGGACAGATTAGTATAAATAAGAGTGACACCTTCCTCATTTGGCACACTCTCTCATGGAGATATAACACAAGTTTGGTGGAGAGAGTTGCAACTGCAACTGTAGAAGGAAGAAGGGCGCATATGGAGGGTTTATCTCTTTTGGTCTTAGTGATGTGTTGGTGGAGGCCAACCACTCTAGCGCTCTGGCTAGAGTGAGTTGTAGTTGCGTTGTTGGTTTGTCTTGGTGATGTATTGGTAGAGCCACTCTAGCGCTCTGGCTAGAGTGAGTTGTAGCTGCATAGTTGGTTATCTCTTGGTGGTGTGCTAGTGGAGGCTAGTCACCCTAGCACTCTAGCTAGGGTGTACTGCATCTATGTTGTTGGGTTATCTTCTTTGTGGTTTGCTCTAGTGGATAGAGCTTGTTCTTGGTTATTTTGTCTTGGCAAGGATATTCTCTATAAGAAGGTTGTTGGGTTTTCTCCCCTTGCGTTGAAGGGTTTCCTAGTATGTATATGTTATGCTCAGGGGTGGCTCGAGTGGGTGCCTATGGTTGGGTGGCGATGGTGTAACATTGCCTATGCAGAAACGAACATGCAAAAGAAGTTTAAATTTCTATGGTAAACCTAATGTTAACTTAATTAACGAAAATTCAACAACACCTACTATCTCCAAATTAACTAAATACCCAACCATATTGTTTTTTTTTTTCCAATAAAAACTATAAACCATAACTATACATAAATGAAATAGCTATGTATGCACTGCAACCCCAAACTTAAGTGAATTACAGATTCCCTCCATCTAATATGACGACATGGAACAATTCACTTTCGTTGACTTTGCTCCATACATGGACATAATCTACAATCAAAATAAGGATGGCCGGTAACTGCATCATTGAATAGTTGCATGCTTTATGATTGAGTTAGCTTTTGATATCCAAAGCAAAAACTTCAGCGCAATCCAAGTCCCGCTCCATTCCCTCAAGTATGGTCTTGACTCTTGATATTCTATACAATTATCTTCAATAAACATATCAGGATTCGCCTCGTGAGTAATCTTGGTTGTACTTAAGGTACATAACACAACCCTGATCAGCGATCGAACATTTGAGGTAAAACCATCACACCGGGAAACCAATTTGGGAACAATCTTGATGTAAATCGTTGAATTAAGTTTATTTGGATTCCTAAGAATATCCGAGTTTAGTTAAACTTTTATGTATATTTATTTAAATTTAAGCATTTTTATTGAACTTGAATTTCAATTGCAGGTGGGGTGCAATACCAAGCATTTCGTGTTTAAACAAACGGTTTCAAGCAAGATCTACATTGTGTTTCTACAGGTCTATAACAATCTATGCATTCACATTCACGCCAGAAAATAGGGATGTTGCTCAGAAACTCTATGCATATTTTAATTGCTAGTCCATTTTACGGCTCTTAGATCATTCATGTACATCAAATTTTCTCTATTTTTCTATTAATTTGTAATGCAATTTTGCAAGATTCCTGCAATGAAAGACATTATACTTTGCTTACTGTAAAACCAAGATTTAAAAAAAAAGCGCGGGATTTATTCCATTTTTGGGGGTTTATAGGTTATTGCATATTACCAATTCACAATAACACTAGAAGCCTGCCTCTGATACACAGATTTCGCCGCCTTGTAAGCTTGTAAAGCTATATTTTCGTCCGCCTGTGCGCTGGACAGCGGAGAGAGTCTCATTCCCCCTGCTGTCAAACAGATTCATGGTGCCGTCCGGCCTCTGGTAGAGAATCGAAATCAGCTTGAAAAGTCTTGAATCTTGACTCTTCATTTACGTTTCGTCACTCATGAAGATTTACTTGTAAGTTTGTATTAAACACTTACCGTTTAAGCTATGTTTTCAGCGGTTGCCATGCTCAGGAGTTGTGCTCATATGACATGTTACTGATGTTACTTTCAAGTTTCCAGAATGGGCTATTCGATTTTGTCCATCTTAATTCTGCTTTCTTTTACTTTATTTCTAAAAAAATTGCATGTTTTTTAATATGACGAGGATGTAGACTATGATTGTTCTTTTCGTACTGGATTTATGCAGACAGTGTGTCATCTTATTACCATGTGTTAAAATAAAAATATGTGATTTAAGTAGATAACATTTATGATTTAAGTAGATATTTATGTGTTGGAAGAGAAATATATGATTAAAATAGAACTTGGGATTTTGAAAGTTAAAACAAAGTTTTAAAGGTGATACATTAATCAATTAATTAATTAGTTAATACTTTACCAATTAGTTAGTACTTTATTTATTTTACTTAAAAAAGTGAAAGACTGACTTAGTCTTATAATATCATTGCTTAAAATCCCTAAGTATCAATATCACACAACAACCAATACATAACCAGAAACATTCCATTTCCATTTAAAATTAAAAATTAAAGTGAAGATGTGGATTAACAGTAACAAAGAAAGATCTTCAAGAGAAAGAGATATGACAAGACAAAAGACATTGAAGCCGTTCTCCCAGTCCAAGACCGAGAACAAAAGAAAGCAAAAAGCAGCACTGACGAACCTGACAAGTCAACTCAAAAGTTTGGCCATAGATATAATTGTTTGCTCAAAATGTATGATATTTTTGGCTTATTGTTAAAGTTGGATTATGAGGCGCAATCAAGATCCCGAAGGATAGTTCGAAGGATCAATGCAACATTAAGATGGTTTCTGCGCACAATAAATCACCTTTTTAAGGATGCCATTGTCGATTTAGAAGCGAAGGTTACATAATTTCTTCAATGTTTTGGAAGGAATAGGGTCGTCCATCTCCCAAACAAACAACTATATGGATAAAGTTTGTTGGTCAGTACACAGAAAGGCCAAGAGGAACGCTCAACAAAGTTCCTGTCCTGTTTTATGGCACGAAGTCAACAGTTAGATTTCAGATGATGAACCTACCAAGGGATATGGATGCTTACAAGGTCTTCTTTGGAAGATCTTGGGCTGACCCGATATGTAGGACCATGTGCTTAAATAAACACGTCATGATGTTTTCGCAAGGAAACCCATGGTTGTGATCCCTCTTGATAAAAGATAGAAACCGTCTGAAGAGGAAATCGGCGTGCCCAAATCAGAAGACTTGTCGGGACCTTTGACGGAGATGGACACCTTGTACATGCTCAATAGAGAACCAAAAGTTGATCCAGATGAAGAGCTGCATGGACTTTAAGCTGGCTATGTTCGATCATTGTATAGAATCCAAGCCGTGGAAGATGATTTCTCCACAAGCAACCCCGGACTTAAAAGTTTAGTCAAACAGTTCAAAGACCGACAGAACCCCAAGCAAGCACCTGTGAAGATTTGACCAAGCAGCCACTGAGTAGTCAGAAGAGCAGAAAGTAAAATTGTTTCCAAAAACCACCAGGCAGCACACCATATGCCTCGTGGTTAGCTCACTCTGTAGGAAAGCGGAAGACAGTGTCATGGACAAGATCGAAGGTAAGTTTCATCCGCGGATTTCAGAAACTGGAAGGGTGGAAATACGTGGGACAGTGGGGCTCAATGAGGCTCATGAACTTAACCAAATTGATAAATTTAAGTACCGATTGTTTAAATACTTTGGGACTGAAAAGGAGCTACTGCCACACATTCTTAGAGCTATGATAGATGGATTTGCATATAGATAGTATTTCAAACAAGATTGGTTGTGTGAAGTCAATGATTGGATTCAGTTGTGCACTCGTTTCCCTCAAGATTTACACAACAAAAGAACACAAGTGAATATGACACTACAGGACTTACAGCAAAAGCTGCAAAACTTCTTGTAGGATAATTCAACTTGTGTACTCCATCCATGTTGATCAAGAGCCACGGCTCACAAGGAATAGAGGCTAACACAATCCCAAAACGTTATATTGTGGAGCAGTGCATAGAAAGAACTTTTCAGACAAAGTCCAGACTATAGGCCAGGACAACCTAAGAGGAACCGAGTTCAAAGTGAAGGTCAATATTGCACCTGAGGGTTATATAGAGAAAAATGATCGAGATGGACAGCTATTGCAATGATCAAATAGTGGCTGAAACTCATACCCTGTTGAACAAATTCGTGGACGTTTTTGCCTTTAACTTTCATGATTTGAAGGGCATTCAACGAGAATTTGGGAAGCTGAAGATTGAGCTGCAACTGGATGTCAAACTGATGAAACAGAGACCATGCAAAATGAATCTGAAATACAAAAGTCGAGTGTAGGAAGAACCCCAAAAGTTGGTTGAAGCATATGTGATTTACTTTCTGGAAGACAGTGAGTGGGTGTCACTGATCCTGGCCGCCAAGAAAAAGAACGAAAAGCTTCTTAGTGTGGATTTCCGTAGACTTGATAGGGTTACTGTGAAGAACCCATTCGCTGCACCTTTCACGAATGAAGTCTTGGAAGGTGTAGCGGGTCAAGAGATTTATCCTTTCTTGAATGTGTATTCGAGATACAATCAAGTCTCTATCAAACCACGTGATAGACCACTGCCACAAAATGGGGGGCACCTGCTTATAAGAGGATGCTTTTTGGACTCATGAATGCACTGGCATGTTTTTCAAGCATTATCATCAATACAATTGTGGATTTCATTCATAAGACCTTGGAAGTTAATTTGGATGGCCTGGCATTGTTTGGAGCCTCGAGTCATGACATTATTGATTTAAGGGTGATAGTTCAATGTTGTCGGGAAACTACTGTTTTTAAACTCGGTCGATTCAGACTCAGCTGAGTTGACCCCAAACCGAGTCAACTCGGCCCTCTGCTCAGTTCGGGGACTGGTTTAGTACCAAATTTTCTGAGTCAATGCATGACTCGGCTGGTTCGGTATTGAACTGGTCCAACTCGGTTGAGTCTCTACCTACTCGGCCAAGTTGGTCCTCAACCCCACCATGGCGCATTTTTGAGGAAAAAGTCAAAATTTGGAGGAATGGCTCATTATTTGGAATTATGAAGTTTATATCATTCAGACCGAGGTTGAATTTCTGTTTAAGCCCCTTTTTTAGCACTGAAACAAGCCATAATAGACAGCAAACAGTGGCTGGAGTATTGATTCGTCTTACTGGCTGCAACATCTAGATGGACGATGGCGAAATTCCAAGAATACTCATAAAACTGCCACCAGTGACATATCTCAGTGCTGATTGTAACATGCAATGTTGTTGGTGATTAGGTGTTATTTCCACTCATTCCCAAATGGAAGTTTGTCTTAGTGATGACACTTGTATCTCTGTCAGGTTATGATCTCTTTTGACTAGTGTGCTGTCCCATTACCAGAGTTTTCATGAAATACAACTTCCTCTTACACAAGAAGCTGCCACAATAGTCTTCCCAGTGAATATCCTTTTGGAAAACTCACCCAAGCATATCTAATAAAACTTGCTAAATGTTAGATAAGGTTGAATCAGGAAAGATTATCAACGGTACGAGCAATGTTTTAAAACATGGATATGTATGTATTTTGTTTCTGATATGTATTGTACTCGCTGCCATTTTGATACATTCATCCCTACATGGTATATATATAAGCAGAGTTTACATATTTTGTTTCTAATGGTTTAGAATCTCTAAAATATATATTTTTTATTAAAATTTAAATATCTTATGTATTTTTTAGTAAACTGAGTCATTAAAATCAAACCAGTCCAAGAAATGGCCAAGTCCGAGTCGACCCTCGACCAATTCTGAGGCCAAATCTGAGTTTTAAAACTTTGAGGGAAATACAAGTCTCTTTTAATCCAGAAAAAATCTTCACTCCTTTGGTAAGCTTCTTAGCCATGTAATCTCAAAAAAAGGCATGATGGTGGATCCCAAAAAAGGTACGAGCTGTCCTAGATTTTCCACTGCCCACCAACCTATCTCAGTTCAAAGCATTCTTGAGTCACGCTGGTTACTAATGCAAGTTTGTGAAGGGCTACGCTTTGCTAGCCTTGCTGTTGGAGATGCTCTTAAAGAAAGAGGCACCATTCAATTGGAGAGAAGAATGTCAAAATTATTCATGCTCCAATATTAAAGTTTCCAGAGTGATCAAACTTCAAAGCACTTAAACGTGCATGTAGATGCATCCAATTCAGCAGTTGGTGTAGTTTTGGCCCAAGTTACCTAGAGATGTAGACTACCCAATTGTTTTTTCCATTAAAAAGTTGGACCCAATCGAAAAGAATTATACCATTTCTGAACTGGAAACTCGAGGGATGATCTATGCCCTACAAAGTGCTGCAAAAGTTCTGGCATTCCCTCCCTGTTGGCCAATTTCTTTCATTTTTATGCAGATAATTACACACTGAAATATATTGTAAACATGCCCATTCTGTCATGAATGTTAAGTGGGTGTGCTTTCGGTACTATGACTTAAATATATTCGTGAAGGCTGGAAAGGCTCACATCGACCTTCACCCCCTTTCCAGGTGGAGAGAGATGAGAGTTCGGTCAACACTAAAGATGATTTTCCAAATGCCAAACTATTTTTGGTGTGGTCTGTTATTGCACAATTTGTATTTGCCCAAAAGCCAAAGGCAAGTGGATGGTAAATTGGCGTAACAGGAGGTTGTCCTATCACTGTCGCCTAAATAAGACACCTCTTTCTCTTTAGGGGTGAAAGCCCAGGGGAGACGTCCCCGGTGACCTGGGGGTTTGAGACAATGTTGTATATGTCGTGTCGGGGAAAGTGTCGGCGAGGGTCCGGAATGTAACTTCTCAGCGACATCGGCGGAAAATGTCGGAATATGTCGGAA